>QODF01000282.1:20377-78757 GCA_024372805.1 Oostethus manadensis | reverse complement strand
CTCTGACTTTATCTCCAAAACCTCTAACATGTGCTGTCCCTCTGATGTGCTCATTCCTGATCCTGTCCATCCTGGTCACACCCAAAGAGAACCTCAGCATCTTCATCTCTGCTACCTCCAGCTCTGCCTCCTGTCTTTTCCTTAGCGGCACTGTCTCTAAACCAAACAACATGGCTGGTCTCACCACAGTTTTGTACACCTTTTATGTAGCCGCAACGGGGCACAAGCCAGTGTCTTATTGTGCCGGTCCCAAGCCCGGATAAATACAGAGGGTTGTGTCAGGAAGGGCATCCGACGTAAAACTTTGCCAAACCAGAACATAAAAAAAGTAAAATATATAATTAATATTAAAAGTAAACAACAAATGTATTACAGAAAAATAAGTTTCTCCATAGGAATAAAGTTAAAAAAACACTTTTCAAGATACAAAATCAGCTGTGCTTTACATTATAATTGTGTAAAGAACTGACACATTATAAAATGATTAATAAGCTTAATACTCAGTTATGTTATAATTAACGAGGTGATCAGTAAATTACTCATGAATGCAAATTAAAGTGACCCAAAGAATGCGCTGCTTACGAGTGTTGTTCAAAAGTCAGAATTGATTTGAGAAATTCCAGTTCATTTCTTGAATTTGAATTTCACTTTGAATTGTGGTTGCAAACTGGAAGCGGAATTTCAATTCAAATTTGAATAGCAGGAAGTAGATTTTACATTTTATGAAATGTATTATGCATAATTAAGGTGTATGTAACAATGAAGCTTTACAGTATATAGTTAGTAGTAGAGCAATATTATTGTATGGATGTATTATGTATTGTATATTTCATTACGTACACAATACTATTATAGTATCTAGTTAAGTATAGTAATTGTTTTTTAATCCCAGTTTAACTTTAAAAGCCTACAAAACAGATGATTAAAATTGTAAAAACCTTCACTTTTGTTGGATAGGAGGATAGAACAGCACTTTTACATCTCCCAGAATACCTTGCTTTATCCAAGTCTTTAACATGGTTTTGTTTGGAATACACTGGTGAAATGCTTCAGGATGCTGAAGGTAAAAAACAACCAGTCTGCGAAAGGCCATTTTTTAAAATGGTATTTAAAAAAAATTGAAGGCAAGAGCTGGTTTATACTTGTCTTTTGTAAAAACAGCAGTATGCAAAATGATAATACAAATTTGGAAAAAATATATACTTTAAAATCATCTAATTCTCCCTGATCTGTGATGAGAATGAATTTCTCTGCGTTGGCTCCTTGCATCCTGTGGGGTGGAGTCAATTCAAATTCAAATTCAAATTCATCCATTGGATTGAACTGAATTGTAAAATTCTGAATTTTGCACGGGCCTGCTGTGGACTATCATTTCATCACAGCAGATCATAGCAACCTCCCGGCACCCTGCAAATATGCCTCCTAGTGGCTGGGAGCTGAGGTTTTGTAGGTACAGAAGATTCCTGCACATTTGTGATTTAGCATTAACAGCATGTTTTGATCTCTGAAAATAGTTTTTCGCCGCTGAAATTTCATACACTCATCTCGTTCACCAGTCGATAATAGTGTACAGGTACAATGCACAGCATACATATACCATTGTAAAGTACAATGAAAAGATAAAATACGACATATTGCAATCTACTAACTTCATTTCTACGTTGTTACATTGACCTTTGTGTGCATGCTAGCGGGCCCACCTTCACTACCAAGACCGAGAAACTGTGTGACAAATGGGTGAAGGTGCTGAAACCAGTGCACCAGTGCAATGAACTCGGTTCCTGCCTGCTTGGAGGCAGGAGACGAGGAACATAGACATGCATGCACATGTGTTTCATAGGTGATTGAGGCATATTTAGATCCTAAACTTGGATTATGTTGCGAGACAACAATGGCAATTAAAGAGAGAAAAGGAGGGCTCTGAAGCTAAATCTAAGATGATAATCACAACAGCCACTTTAACTGCAAACGTGGATCCTTAATTGGGCGTCGAAAGTAATAGCACACTCATCCTTAAGGAGCCACGGGTTTTTGTCTCTGATTGGGTTTAAATCCGTTGACTGACGGCACAGCTAATACGCTGTTTAATAGGATTAGCATGTAGAATTTCTCCTGGTACCTTATTGTTGCGTCTCAGCATTGAGACGGTGAGAACTTCCAGTCACTGCTGGCCACACATGTTCCCTCTGCAAACACAAACACCAGGGAGACACCCCCTACCAAGCAGCCTCTGGCAGGGTGTCTTTGTACTTGCACTCCGGCTGAATAATTTGTGGGCCACCAGCAGCGTGCCGACGCTCTCTGAGCTTCTGTCAAAATGCGTCCTCGCTTTCTGTCCCGACGCCATCTTTGAGGTGAGCGAGATGTGGAGAAGGTTCTGACAAGTCGCCAGGCTGTCATCGCCTTTGCTGAATTTTTACTCGCATTGTCTCTCGCGTGTGATTTATGGCGCACAAGTTAAGATATATAGCTGACTGACTGAATTCCTTTCTTTTGCAGGATGACCACAAAATATCAGTGGAGGATCTTGGGAAACGTTATGGACTGGACCTTGTACAGGTACACATGCACACACACGTGCATGCCCACGTGCACATCAGTGGCGGCTGCTGATCATTCAAGGAGGGGAAGCTATTTTTTTCCAGCCTACATCATACATGTGTTTATTTACAGTATTTACATGTAAAGTCTACCCTCCAATCCTTATCGTTTTTAACAAATACAAAGTCGTGCGGGATCAGGAAATCTCTGGATCAGTTCAGAACAGCGGGATGAAAAACTTGGAAAATTCTCCAGCGTAGGGTAATACACTGACTGGCCAAAAAAAAAGGTGCCACCAAAAAGAAAGTTACACACTCTAATATTTCGTTGGACTTTAGCTTTGATTATGGAACACATTCGCTGTGGCGTTGTTTGCATAAGCTTCCGCAATGTCACAAGATTTATTTCCATCCAGTGTTGCCTTCATTTTTCACCAAGATCTTGCATTGATGATGGTAGAGTCTGACTGATGCGCAGTCTTCTCCAGCACACCCCAAAGATTCTCAATGGGGCTAAGGTCTGGACTCCATGCTCCCTGAACCACTCTTTCACAATTTGAGCCTGATGAATCCTGGCATTGTCATCTTGGAATATGGCCGTGCCATCAGGGAAGAAAAATCCATTGATGGAATAACCTGCTCATTCAGTATACTCAGGTAGTCAGCTGACCTCATTCTTTGAGCACATAGTGTTGCTCAACCTAGACCCGACCAACTGCAGCAACCTCGTACCTATTTGCTTAGTGAATCCAGGTGGACACTCTTTTTTTGGCCAGGCAGTGTACCTCAAGATGATTCGCTCATTTCACTGTCAATCAAAAAGGGATTCCACCTCAGACAGGCCATTCAATCGTCGTGCAGAAACTGAGAGTTCATAACAGCTCCCTTTTCCATAGACTCCCAGTGACGCTGTGCATCCAATGGGCGGGACAAAGCCCAGCATTTATCCAATGACGGTTACGTTTCGTGCAGTGGAACAACCCACTCAACGCTTCCCTTTGGAAGTCAATAGACGCTCAGCAGTTGAATGTGTAAAAAAAGCACCTGTGTTATGGGAATGAACGAGAAGGAAGTCGTGTCCTTCACCTGTGATAAGTAGCTGGTTCTGAGCAAAAGATGACGGTATTGTAGTGCACATTTAGTCAATAAGATACAGAGCAATACATATTTCACCACTTTGTTTTACATTTTACAATTCCCTTGCAGTCTTAGAGCAATGGCCATTGGTGCACATGCTCCAAAGTGTCACCTTGAGCAATCATCTTTTCTTCTTGCGATGCGATTCTTCATTCTGTTGCTGTAAAACGTCAGCGGGCTTGCATAGATTCGCTCTCTTTCTCGCCCACGTGTGCACGCGTACACCCACCCACCCACACACACACACACACACACACACACAAACAGAGAATTTATGTGTTGACACTCTCCAACAGAAACAGTCTAACTGTCCTCTTGAAGATTGTCTGCAGATCAGATCATGACACGCACACACACGCCCACACCTACACACACACACACACACACACGTGACAGCAGCAAATTTACATTTTGAAGCTAATTTTATTGGGCATAAAATCAGGACAAAATGTTCAATAAAGTTACATGCAGCAGGTTTACGGCGCAGATGAGAAGACTTAGGTGAAAATGGACCCAGTCTCACTTCTCTCTCGCAGGGCCTTACCAACGCCAAAGCCGCAGAGGTTTTGGCCCGGAATGGACCCAACGCGTTGACGCCTCCCCCGACCACACCTGAGTGGGTCAAGTTCTGTCGCCAGCTTTTTGGCGGCTTCTCCATCCTGCTGTGGATTGGTGCCATCCTCTGCTTCCTGGCCTACAGCATCCAGGTGGCCACCGAAGATGAGCCGCCCAATGACAATGTGAGAATCTGCACGCAATAACAGTCACGCATTACCACTGATGCTTCACATTATGTCTTCTGTCATGCCCCCGCTACGGGACAAATGTTTCCACGCCCCCCCAATTTGAACTAATATTGAGAAATTGATAATCAATAATAATGTATTTGTACTGTACAGAATGAAGTTCAAACTAAAACCAGTAAAATGCAACAAAAAGGGAAAGCAGTGAAACGCACGCAGGTATTCAAGAGTCAAATTGCATGTTGGACCCAAAAGAACAATTTTGCGCTCACCAGTCCACAAAATGTTGCTTCATTTCTCTTCAGGCCAGTTGATATGTTCTTTGGCAAATTGCAACCGTTTCTGCACATACTTTTTTTTTAACAGAGGGACTATGCGGGGGATTCTTGCAAATAAATTAACTTTGCACTGACATCTTCTAACTGTCACAGTACTTTGAGGTAATTCCAGACTGTTGTTGATCATCCTGGAGTTGATCATTGGCCATTCTGGTTTATTCTTTGATCCATTTTGATAGTTGTCTTTCATTTTCTGCCACTGGTCTCTGGTTTTGCACTCCATTTTAAGGCAATGGAGATCATTTTTGCTGAACAGTTTTCCCATCTTTTTCTTTTCTTTTCCCATCTTCAATCGACGTTTTAATCAAAGTACACTGTTCTTCTGAACAATGTCTTGAATGACCCATTTTCCTCAGGCTTTCAAAAAGAAATAAATGTTCAACAAGTGCTGGTTTCATCCTTAAACAGGGTTCACCTGATTCACACCTGCTTTTCACAAAATCCATCACTGATCACAGATTGAATGCCACACTGCTATTTTAAGGCACAGCCTTAAGAGCGTGCATATCATGAATGCCGAATCTACCGCATCGACTGCTAACTTGTTTGCCATGTAGCAATAAAAATATACTAATAACAGTGATGAATTAAGAAACACAAGAAAATGAAGTATCATTTACATGTAGTTCTAGCACCAGTAGTGCAGCATCACTATGTAGCACACCACACTACAATCCGCATGTACACAAAATGACCACGTTTGGGCCAAAATTAACACATTTAAGCATAAGCAGGTGATCATATTACGAAGGCAAAAATCCTGACTTACTTTGCTACATTAGCCTTGTTAAACACTCCCACCCAGCGCCAGGCATCCATCCGTACTGCACTTTATGGCTGCCAGTCGTTACGCCGCCATTATTCAGCATTTAAAGGCTTTCATTGCGTAATGGAAGCGTGGGGCGAGCCGGATGGACGCACACATGCACACCAGCGATAACTTTAATCTCCCCTTGTGATTGCATCTCCACATTCAAGGGCCTGCAGCTCCCGCTGCATGCATAATGCACCAGCTCGCATTGGTAGATGAGAAGACGTGCAAACGGGACTTTACACCATGTCCTTTGTCACATTTTCCCTATCAGCTCTAATAGGATATACAGTGTGCTTATTACCCGTACATCAGGGGTGTCTAACCTCTTTCTAGAAAAACAGAAGAATTTTTCACCCCCCCTCCGATTTGAAATACAATTGAGAACCTGATAACATTTATTTATTTACCTGCACAAATCACCGGATGAGTTGCTGTCACCAGCATTGTTCAAGCATAAATAAAGACAACTAAGAGACCTGCCAACCTTAAAAAATGAGCCGCGCCCCCCATACACACTCCCCGCTGTGCCCGCCCGGGTGCCCACCCCGCAGTAAACGCACACATGACAGATGCCTGGCAAATGTCTCAGGATTCTCAATAAGGTGCACTTTTGTGCCATGAAAGCCCAGCAGGATGTAACCCTAATAATAAGAGACTCCTAAAGGAGGTAGTACATGATGCATGGTTGCCGAGGCAAATACCCAGTAAGACTAGCACAACATGAGGCTGTCAAATGAAGACATATAGACATATCCTAATGCATGTCACCGGGACTTCCTATGAACAGCTCTACCTGGGCGTGGTCCTGGCCGCCGTTGTCATCATCACCGGATGTTTCTCCTACTTCCAAGAGTCCAAGAGCTCCCGCATCATGGACTCCTTCAAGAAGATGGTACCCCAGGTGAGGACCGGTGGGAATCTTGTTCTTTGCTCATCAAGCTCCACTGAATCCTGTCTTCTTTCTCCAGCAAGCCATGGTCATCCGCGAGGGGGAGAAGATGCAGGTTAATGCTGAGCTGGTGGTGCAGGGGGATTTGGTGGAGATCAAAGGTGGAGACCGCATCCCCGCGGACCTGAGAATAATCTCCTCCAGTGGATGTAAGGTAAGGAACCACTCTTCCAGTTGGCCTGAAATAATTGATTCCCAGTAAATAAAGAAGTGGCAAAAGTTGGTGACCATCTTTTCTTTACAACCACATTCTTATTCCTCATGCTGCCGCTTCTTCTACAACATCTTCTACACCACGCCTGACATGCTTTCTGTCATGTGAAACTCTTTAAAGTCAACAGAAAATATTTACACCATTTCCTAACCTTCTGCTAGAATCAGTGACTAAATTCAAAAATCTCTTTGCTTTTTTTCCACCAAAGTAGACTTTGAAATATCTGCGGAATGGATTTATTGCTCAGTCACCAAAGCTTTTTTTCTCTCTTTTAGAAATAATAAACTTGTTGCACCGATGAATAAAAGGGACAATAACACAACAAGATTAAAACAAATAATGAAATATGTTTTTTCTTTCTTTGCATCTTCTTTCAAAGGTGGACAACTCCTCGCTGACCGGAGAATCAGAGCCTCAGACTCGCTCTCCAGAGTTCACGCACGACAATCCCCTGGAGACGCGAAACATCTGCTTCTTCTCCACCAACTGTGTTGAAGGTCGGTGGGTTACATCTGTCCGCCGTTGTCTCCTATTAGCGCCTCTTCTATTGCTTTTTTCTCACTTTGCTGTGCGGTGCTAAACTTCACCGTCGTTTGACATCCACCAGTCACAAGTTTGTCCAGAATGGCTGCTGGATGTTCTGTTTACAATGTCCTTACTGGCTGCAGGAGCGGCCCGTGGCATCGTCATCGCCACGGGCGATCGAACGGTGATGGGTCGCATTGCCACGCTGGCGTCGGAGCTGGAGGTCCGCCGCACGCCAATCAACATCGAAATCGAACACTTTATCCACATCATCACGGGAGTGGCCGTCGGCCTGGGCATCAGCTTCTTCGTCCTGTCACTCATACTAGGCTACACCTGGCTGGAAGCCGTCATCTTCCTTATTGGCATCATCGTTGCCAACGTACCCGAAGGTCTCCTGGCCACCGTCACTGTGAGTTTAGATGCTTTTCTTTATCTCTTGAACACGTTATTATCCTTGTAGTCTGTTTTTGCTCATTGGTTTATGCCAGAATATTTTCTATATTGGGATAGGCTCTAGCCCTGAATTAAAAACAAACCCCCAATTAAATTATCTGGTTCAAATATGCCCCGTGATTGACATTCAACCAGTCCAGAATGTAACCCCACCTCAAGTATGATTCCTTCTTATAAATGGAATCTTTTAGTAGTTTAGTAGTCTCCGTTGGGCATCTCTGTGTGGAGTTTGCATGTTCTCCCCGTGCGTGCGTGCGTTTTCTCCGGGTACTCCGGTTTCCTCCCACATTCCAAAAACATGCATGTTAGGTTAATTGGTGATTCTAAAATTGTCCATAGGTATGAATGTGAGTGTGAATGTTTGTTTGTCTATATGTGCCCTGCGATTGACTGGCGACCAGTCCAGGGTGTACCCCGCCTCTCGCCCAAAGTCTGCTGGGATAGGCTCCAGCATCCCCGTGATCCTAATGAGGATAGGCGGCATAGAAAATGGATGGATGGATGGATGGAACTTATTTATGATAACAAAATATCCAAAAAATGCAAACTGTGGCCTCTACATACCTGGCCCATAATTGTTTTCTAATTCAGGAACAATTACAAATGAGCTTTTTTTTTCTCAAAATAACATTGAGTCCATAAAGACAGTTCATGTGTGTTCTTCACACAGCTTCCTGAAGTAGACAAAGTTTGGCCAAAGGCCGTTCAAGCTCATTCATCTTCATCTTGACTGCAAACCTTTCTTGAACCATTCCTTGATCTTCTTCTATTGTTGCAACAATCCTCCCCATCAGCCATGAGCCTCTAGGTGCTGCCACATGGACAATTAAGACAACATCCCCCGGAATGAAGTTGCAGGAAGGCCTGGTCCACTTCTGTCGTTTCTGGAGTTCAGGCAGGTTACTCCTTGATCCAGCGCTTTCAGGATAGATCACTCATGTACTGCAGCTGCCTCCGTCTTTGACGAGCATGTAAGTCATCTTCATTAAAGAGTCCAAGTGGCAAAGAGGAACTGATTTTCAACAACAGCAAATGCTGTTGGGGTTAACACCTGAAGATCATTCCAATCCAACTATTTAGAATAGCTTCACACTCGCAAGAGAATGTTTGAGGACGATTTCTCTCAGAGTAGCTCCCAGGAGTTTTCTGATGGAGCGAATCCTTCTTTCCCGCATTCTACTGTGGTGGTATCCTGATGGTGGATTGAACATCCACTTGATGTCATGTTGGAGCAGGATTTTCTCAAAGTTGGTAGGAGAAGGGCCCGACAAATCTACTCGGGTTCTGGTGAATGGTAGATCATCAGGTAGGATTCTGTTTTGCGGCGGGTCTGCCATTATTTGCGTGCCTAATGCACCGTGTTGTCTCCACCAGATTGTACATGTAGATAATATTCTTCTGATCAGTGAATGTGCATCTGAAATCCAATATTTTTGCAGAATCGCAGATAAAAAATGGTCGCATCCACTGTGTCTTAAGCACTCATGTGCATGTTGAGCAATCAGGTAGGCCACACGATGATTTTTGGGCAGGATCGCAGGATGCTCGGCTTCAGATGGCATAGCTGAACGACTTCCTCCGACACGCAAAATACCTTCTTGCCAAGCTGAATTCAGTCTGAGGATACGGCCACTTCTCTTGATGTTTCTGAAGAGCTGATATTTCCTCATGGAATTGCATGTGCTGACAGTTACTAATGATGTTTGGTTCTGCCTGCTGAAGCTCACCAACAGTGAGATAGGTCGAACCGACTTTCCTTTTTTCCATGTTCTTGTCGACGTGATGTTGATCATTGTATAATACAGACATCTCCTTTCTCTTCTTTGACAAATCAGTCAGGACCGCTCTGACTCGAGTAAGCCACGCCGCAGCTCTTTTCAAACGTTTCCATGAAGAGAAGTGTTTAATTCGTTTTTGCACCGCATCAGGCCTTTCTTCCACTGTGGTAGCATTGATGACGACACATGTCTTCACTTCAGCATCCATTGTGCCAAGATCCTTAGCGTGATCATGTTCATCTGGACACTCTTCCACTGGTTTCTTGAGAAAGTCCGGCCCTGAGATCCATACTTGATTCAGCATGAAGGTGCATAAAGGGTTTTGCCCCGTGGTCACCCGGATTACTGTCTGTCTGATTACAGGTTGTTTCTGTTACAGAGTACTTCCGCAAGGGAAATAAGCTGATGTCACATGCTGATTTTTTTTTTTTTACGAGCGTCTTCTTTTACGCATTACTGTTATCCTGCAGGCATGGCTGTTTAAGCAAATGCACAGAGTCACGTGACTGGAGCTCCATGACGCTCAAGTCAACACTGCCCCATGCTGGTGCCACAGTACATACCAGACTCCACTGTGCACTTTTAATGGCGTTTCTGGTCGGTAAGAAAGACTAAGTGTCACACACTTTCATGAAATGTTATTAGGCAGTCTGTTAAACCTCAGTATGTGCAGTACATGTGTGATAAAACGTATATTGTTGCAATGCAATGAGGAAACACCAGTGTCTCTTGTGTGAAGCAATGGACCAATCAAAGCCTGCCTGAATGGATGTGTGTGGTCGCTTGAAGCACCATGAGAACAATGACTCAACGTGAGTCATTGACTCATTGACTGCCCACCAGGGGGCAGTGCTGAGGCTGTGCCTCATTTGCCGACCCTGACTGCACGTCACTGAGACAGAGCTCATTACAGATAAAATTCCTCTTCTAGTGAGGGGATTCTCGGGTACATTCACACAGACTTGAAATTGATCTGAACCAATTGACAAGTGTATCCCCAGAACTCTCTCATTTGGAAGGTAGTCTTGTATTAGGTCGTAATTTTTGGCGTCAGTTGCTCGATCATCTTGTGGAATGTTGGATAACACTTCCAGGTCGTTGCTCATCCATTTAGTTAATTTAAACCCTCCCATGCTTCCTTTCTAGAGGCAACTGATTTCAAACAACGCCAACATAAACATCATGCAGGACTGTATTCACAACTGCTCCCATCAAAAAGATGCTTGGTGTCTTCAGCACATTGTCTCAAGGCAATGAGGAAGTGGCACCAAACAAATGCACCACTATCCTGTACTCCGGCAACTCTTGAGAGACATCACCATCCAGCCACCAAAGGAATCAGCATCATCTGCTGGAACCCTCACATGATAAACCATTGATTCCACGTCTGCCATGAGTGCCACAGGCTCTTGGCAGAATCTGGTTGGAACTCCAATCAGACTGCTTGTCAGATCTGGCCCCTTCAGTAGTTTGTCGTTGAGTCTGGTTCCTTGGTATGAAGCAGCACAGTCGAATACCACCCGTATCTTCTGTTTTTTTGGCTGATAAACACCGTGATGTGTGAAACCACACCTTCCCATCACTGTGGCAAAGCTCTGTGTGGAACCTTCACAGCAAATCCCTTGTCAATCACGTCACGCATGAAGTTGACATAGTCTTTTTGAAATTGCGGATTTCTCTGAAATTTCTTTTTTAAGTTCAGCAGGCGTTGTTCAGCTAGTGCTCTGTTGTTAGGCATCCCAATGTCCCCATTCTTCAACGGCAGACAGATGCATTTGCGCACCATTTAGGTGGGGCCACTTATCCACAGCTTCCTATGTTGGGATGTTCTCTTTACTTGCAGGAATAGCATTTTGTACATACTGTAAACTTCAGGAAGTTCAAGGCTGCTCACTTCCAGGTCTTGTGTAGCTTTACATGACATTGCTGTTTTCTCTGCCATTGTGATGAGAAGTATGTTCACCTTTTTTCCTTGCAGGTGAAGGTCCCTCATTAAGCTTTCAGTGCAAAAGGAGGCGTCACTCCCGGGATCCAGAAATGTATAACAGTTGACTATCTTGTAGCCTTTCTTTGCCCTGACTTGCACCGGAACCATGGCAAGTACTGTATAGTTTTTGTATCCCCGACCCCTTTCTGAGAGCGTGACTCGCTTGTGTGAACAAATCCACTGCAAACAGCTTGTTGTTCCCTTTGAGGCTCCTCATTTGTTTCCTTATTTGGGTCTTCTTTCAACGTGTTTTTATCTTTATCTTCATGTGTCGGAGTGTCGGGTTCGTTTCTGTACATGTCTGGCAGGTAAGCTTTTCTCCACAATCCTTGCTCATATGTCCGGCATTAAGACAAATGAAGTCCTTTTCCTTTTAGGAACTCAAACATTTCCATATGGAACATCCGCTGTTCCTACACTGCTCCATAGTGTGTTCACCTTGACTACAAGGTTTGAAGAATGCTTTGCTTGTGGATGTCCTCTTATCCCGTGATTTCTTGTTTGCATAAAGCATCTGTGTTTTAGTGATGGTCGTACATTTTTTCCATCTTACTGCCTTTCTGACGCCTTATTGGTCCCTTTGGAATTTCGCCAAATACAGGATCCGATGCCTTTCCAGCTTGCCTGTTGACGAATGCCACAATATCCTTCAATCTTGTCTTGCGATGTTCTTTCATTTGAATATCCGGAGCAATTCCTCGAAGCTTCTCTCTATACCTACATGGGAGTTTTGAAATGATGGTGCGCATTTTGGCAGCGTTCTCCATCTGATCCAAGTAATCCAAATCTGACATTGCATTGCTGCAATGTGGTTAGAAAAAGAGAGGATGCTTGAAGTGCCTTGGCATCTTCTGACTTGATGCTGGGCCAAGACAGTGCTTTGTCAAGGTATGCCATTGAGATCTTAAACTTGTCGCCAAAGCGCTCTTAGCTTCATAATAGCCTTCATCGGGTTGCATATGAAAAAAGCTGCACATCAAATCCCTGGGATGTCCGCTTGTGTGTTGTTCTATAAAGTAAAGTCGATCTTTGCTGTTTTCTGTCTTACTCTCAACGCCATGTTCAAAGGCTCTCATGAAAAGCAAGTATTCTAATGGGTCTCCCTTAAAAACAGGAATCCTCAGTGATGGCAATGTAGACAGTCTTTGCTGCTTAATGAGACTTTCGGTGATGTCATGTTCACGTTGCATGACTGTTACTGAATTGCCTGTGCCTGCAGGAAGTAGCATGTGCTTGCGGTCCACCTGCTGCTGCGTCCTGTCCTCTGGTGCGGCTGCGCTGAATGTCATGACGGACTGCACCACTTCTGGTCTTGGTTCTGACTGATACTTCTGAATCCTCAGATTTCAGCAAAATGGCTAATCGTGCATCAGCAGCAGCAATCCCAGCTTCGATTTCCAAATTTACTGTCAGCCTCAAGTTGCATTTCCTGCTCTTCTAATACACTCTTTTTTTCAAGGTAGCAGACTTGGCTAATAATGCAGCCTTCTCCGTCTCCACTTTTAGGCGTGCAGATGAAGCTGAAGAAGCTACACTTAGATTTATTCGATTTCTTTGATACGGCTGACATGCTGTCTTCAGGGCGCAGCTCCTCACCTATCCTGTTAGCCTTTTCTTGCTGCAAGTTCGCACAGACTAACCAGCTTTGCACATCTCGCTGAAATTCAGTGACTATACTGAGTTTCGGCTCAAACCAGTCCCTTTGAATTATGACGAAATCATACACTTGGCAGAATATGTCTTTAACACACACATTAAACTCGTTGAATTCCACAAGCCACGCTTTATACTTCAACAATTCATTTCTAAATGTCTCCACGCGTCCAGTAATGCAATAATTAGGCCAGCGTCCATTAATGCATATATTTCATTTTTTAATTGTGTCCGTTTGCTTAATTTTCTCCTTCTTAAGCTTATTTGTCTTTGCAATTTGTCTTCCAAAGCTTTAAGTGGTGAATTATCAACTCGTTTTTCAGTCACTTCTTCCACAGCTTCCACAAACAAACTGTGGTACTTGGTCTCTGCAGTTATGTTTAATTATTATTTTAGGTCAAATATATGTAAAATTTGCTTAAATATGCACACTTTTTTTTTACTGATAGGCCACAAACGTGATGATAGATTAATGTATTTTTGAAAAAAACTTCATAGAGAGAAGCCGCAAAATTCTAACAGCGATGTAGCCAGGGACAACTGTAATTTTATTTAATTTTAAATTTATGTTTAAGATGTTTCAATTTATGTTTAAAATTATATCATTATTTTGTTAATACTGGTGTGAGAGAAGAGGATACAGAAGGCAATTGATTCGCTGTAGCGGCCCCTGAAGGGATAAGCCGAAAGGAAAAGAAGAATATTGTTTCTCCTGGGATACACTCCATGCCTCTTCTTATATCAAATTAAAAGATATTTTATTGATTTTCAAATATTTGTCCAATTTGTTTTTTTAAATAAATACAAACAATATGCCGTATTTATCCCGGTATATTTTAATATTCAGGAGTAGGCTCCAACCCCCTCATTGAAGTTGTACAACATACAGTATATCTTGAGTTCAGTTGCTCTACATTTAAATAATTGGTTTAATATTTATTCTAATTTTTAAATAAATACAAAAATAATTTAGATTCATTCATTTCAGAGTTGTTTTCATCAGAGATAGGTGCAATAAATTGTTTTCTAAAATGATTTTAATAATTAAAAAAATATATTTTTTTCTCAACATTTTTGGATTTTGTAACATTTTTGTATTCACCATCATATTGTATATTCTGGGCTAGACTGCAGTGCCTTATAGATATATAATTCGTTTTGCTTGAATTATGTTATTAAATGTGTTTTTACAATTGAATAAAAATGATTGTTAGCATATTTTAATTTAGCAAATGTTTTTTTATTTACCATCATATTTTCTATTCTGGGATAAGCTATGGCCGTCCTTGACGCTGCATGAAATAGAAAATGAATGGATGGATGGTTTAAATGCTGTGTGTGTGTATGTATGTGTGTGTAGATGTGTCTGTTGTTGCAGTTTACAACCATATGGAATGTGTGTTGTGTATATTTCTGTCCCACCTGCCCAACACATGCTCATACTCGCCCAAACACTTGAACGCCTCCACCTGTTCCCTTTTATCATTCACATTCCTCTTCTTTTTCTCTCTCCCCGCCCCCAATCAGGTGTGTTTGACACTGACGGCCAAGCGAATGGCTAAGAAGAACTGCCTGGTGAAGAACCTGGAGGCCGTGGAGACGCTGGGCTCCACCTCCACCATCTGCTCGGACAAGACGGGAACGCTGACCCAGAACCGCATGACTGTGGCCCACATGTGGTTCGACAACCAGATCCACGAGGCTGACACCACAGAGGACCTGAGCGGTGAGGCGCGGGGAGGGGGCGGACCACCTGGCCAAATTCATCTGCAGAGCACACACACACGCACACACACAGTCATCAAGGAGCAGGCATGAGTGCACCACCTTCACATATTCCACTCTTCTTATATTGCTTTGTTCAACCATTCTATTACTCCATCGTTGTTTTCTTGACCCATCATTCTGTTCCACTATTTCCCTAGTCCACTATTCCTGTTTCCCTCTATTCTTCTATTACAGCACTCCTTTATTCCACAACTTTTCTATTGCACTATTTTTTTATTCCTCCAGCCCACCACCATGGAAAAGAGGAATACTGACTATTCTGCTATTCCAGTGTTTATTCCTCTATTCATCAACTCCACCATTCCACTATTGAAGCAGAATAAAAGAGCAGTGGCTTCCTATCCATCTATCCATCCCTCCGTCCATCTGTGAATTTATTAAACAGTGGATTCCTCACCGATACTTTGGCCTCTTGCTCGTGTGTGGAGCACTCTTGAGAGCGCCAGACTGAAATGAAAAATGAATGCAGGGTGCTGACGTGAAGGTCCTTTCTAGAAAGATTGCTGGGGAAGGACAAGCGCTCTAAACGGGGTGTAAAAAACAATCCAAAAAAAAGTCAATGTCATTCGTCAAATTGTAGAATTGAAAAAAAAAACAACGAGAAAAGCGTTGCTGACCTCCACTGTGTTGTTTATCCATATTGCACGAATACACTTTTTACAATAATAAGCACAGAAAAAAACAACAGCTCTCGCTTCCTCGCTTGCAGGTTTGGGTTTTGACAAGAGTTCTCCAACTTGGGCAGCATTGTCCCGCGTGGCCGGCTTGTGCAACAGAGCCGACTTCAGAGCCGGACAGGAGCAAGTGGCCATCCTAAAGGTAGGAACACTGACAAACACTCCAACACCCACTCTAGAAAAGGTTCTACCATCAGGAATAAGAGCCACTCTTTAAATCGAGGAGGGTTTACTTGAAATGTGTCTTTTTTTTACTTCATACATGTATAAAATTGGCCATCCCTATTTTTGGGGCACTTCGTCGGGTCAATGCACCCATAAGGACCCGCAGCTTGAAGACTTTTTTGGAGGTGCACATCTATGGAGTCATACTTTTGCCTTCATTTTGAGTCATATTAACTAGTGACGTGTGCACAGGCACATTCCCGCGCTCTGTCACTCTCTCTCCCCCTCGCTTCACTTCGGCTTGAGCGGTTAGGTGATCCGGTGCGCTTGCGCTGATGCTGCTGGTCGGGCGTTGGGGACTGTGCGCCAATCTGGGTTGCGTGCGAGGCCTACGGGCATGTTAAGTGGTCAAAATGTGTGCCTTGTTGGTCACTCTCCAGGTGGGGAGGGCATCTCAAGTGCCCTCCCCACCTGCATCAAAAATTTTTTCTAATATTCTCGCAATCGACCGGCAAAGTCCCAAAGACTACTGTCCTAGATTATGTTACGTTTGTACCAGTGTAAATATTTGGAACTAAATCATACAAAGGAACGCCAACCACCGACTGATGACGCCGCCTGCAAGGCTCTGAGCACCGCGGGTGTCAGGAGCCAATTAAAAAGACATTTTACCGACGTACTTTTCCACTCGGTCGACACTTGAATGTAAGAATCATCTGGGAGCGATTACGCAGCAGAACGACTCTTAACAGAAGTCTATTGTTAGGATCTAAATAGCACTTTAATGGAGCCGGCCGAGTGTGCTTTAATTGCTTTACATAATGCTGTAACATCACTTCCTTCAATAACACCTCGTTAAGTTTTTGAAGTATAACTTAAGCTTTGTGGGGCGTGTGAATGAATTATGTTAAGAAGGCAAGAACACGAGCCTCCTGATGTGTTTTAACTCGACTGTATGATGATACTCAAAATTGTGCAAAATCCAACTGACATTGTTACAAAACGTCTCGTAGTCGGAATTGGACCCCAACGCAGAGGCGACAAGAGAGAGTTTGGAGAAAATCCATCCATCAGGGTCACGGGGATGCTGGAGCCTATCCCAGCTGGCTTTGGGCGGGAGGCGGGTTACACCCTGGACTGGTCGCCAGTCAATCGCAGGGCACATATAGACAAACAAACATTCACACTCACATTCATACCTATGGACAATTTAGAGTCGCCAATTAACCTAACATGCATGTTTTTGGAATGTGGGAGGAAACCGGAGTACCCGGAGAAAACCCACACACGCACGGGGAGAACATGCAAACTCCACACAGAGATGCCCAACGGAGATTTGAACCCAGGTCTTCCAGATCTCCTGACTGTGTGGCCAGTGTGCTATCCACTCAGCCACCGTGCGGCCCAGTTTGCAGAAAATGCATGACCAAAATGCACACTGAGTGGAAGATATAGCACAAGCTAACCCAAGTCCAGGAACACAGGTTGGCTAAAACCATAACCACTCAGTGAGTGGCAGCATGAGACCAGGGGCCTGACTCGTAAAGCTTGCGTACGCACCAAATGGGGCCGAAAAGCTGCCTACGCTGTTTTCCACACAAAAATCCAACTTGACGTGACAATGTGCGCATGCGTACACCACCATTGTGGTTGGTGTATGTGCCTTTTGCAGGCATAGCGAAAACGCAACACCCATTTTGGGGATGTGAAATGTTAAAAATAGGCTACAAATATTCATGCAGTGAAGCCAATAAAGATTTCATTCATTCATTTTCTATGCCGCTTATCCTCATTAGGGTCACGGGGATGCTGGAGCCTATCCCAGCTGGCTTTGGGTGAGAGACGGGGTACACCCTGGACTTATCCATCATAAACCGCCCCGTTTCACGCTGCCCGCCCCGGGGGGCTTGAACACGGGACCTTCGTAATTGGAGGCGAGGGCGCTGACCACTCGACCAAAAACTCGGATCGTTAGCCGAGTGTTTGGCGCAGCTATCGAGGCAGGGGGAGTGAGGTTTACCAACGTACTGGCTGGCATCCGTTACACTAGCATCCTGACTGATTAGGGAAAATGCAGGCAACTTCTTCACTAAAAATGGAAACGTGTGCCTTGGTGCGCCCTGTTCCACTCACGCTGTTGACAGTGGACGCTACTTGCTGCCACTCATTTGCTCTTGTATGTAATGCAGCACCGCTGTGTCCTCCAAATATTATGTTTTTATGTTATGCTCCAGCTCTCCAGCCAAGATTTTCACCTCAGTCTTGGTGTAGTTTTGCTTATTTGTCTTCAGTTTCCCAGCAGAGAAATGCACTCAAGGGTCATTACATATGGACGTCACATTTGTGGCCTCTTTGCATTGACCATTTATGGTGAATTGAAGGCGTGGAGAGGGCCTGATGTGGGGTGGAGTTGCATACACACATTTGTACAAGGTGAAGCCCAAATTGCGTGAATGTGTGTGTGTAGCACTTTTTTTAGGACTGAATATTTTTGTCCATTCGCACATTTTGGCTTTCTGGCGTGCACAGACCTTTAGTCAGATTTCCATGCACAGTGTTATTAGCGAGACCCCAGGACCGTACGCTGGAGACAGGCATAGGAGATGCAACACATAACAGACACCCTTGTCTAGCCAACTGACGGAGATCAGCGCTTTATTTTAGGATTTGTAGCGAAGCCTGCCCGTCAGAGGCGGTATCATGTCTATGAGGAAGGAGGTTTTTCCATTTATGATGTCACAAAAAGGGGCAACTTCAAATGCCCCTTCGTTTAAAAGTAAAGCAAACAAGTGACCTGAGGGTAGCGGCCCCTATAGCGCCCCCATCTCTAAAAAAGAAAGACAGAGATGGAATTCCCTTCATCAGTTTATTCATTCACAGAAAAACAAGAACAAGGACAAATCTGGCAGAGCGCGCGTCCTTGTTGTTTTGCTGTTCATGAATGAATAAACAACGACTAAAAAACATCTACTGTCACGCTTTGACCCACTCCCTGCCCATGTGCACAGCCTCACCCGCCCCATTGCATACAGTATTCATTACAGGTCAGAAGATAATTGTTAATCCAACACTCAGCGAGAGCACTGACCTCCACCAAGGCATTGTTGTTGTCATCATCCTAAATAAACACAATAACTGACAAATGTACAAGTGTCTCGGCACGGTGCATGCTCTGTTTACATTGATGCCAATGCAATCTGGATCAGATCTGAATTCAACTTTACAGCTTCTGATAACACGTACCCATAACTCACTTTTATGCATGGAAAAGAAAATTCCAGATGATGAAAGAGGAATTATGTTTAAAAGTTATATTAATAATAATATATAACAGCAATATTTTTTCATTCAAAATGATTAATTTGAAATATTTTTGCAATCATCAAAGCTTGTTCTAAGTCACATTAATAGGAACACCAAGTGGCGAGGTGAAATGAATTATTAGAAATACGTATGCGGTCAAAGCCAATAAACATTTATCCATCATAGCATGAAAACATTGCACTGTTATTGACATAGAATATTTGTGCAAAGTGTTTTTATGTAACATGATGGAAATCATTTGTCATTCATCACAAACAGCATTACGTACTGATTTTATTTATTTCATAGTCGTGATAACATTATGTGATCGAAAACTATTAATTATAACAAACAGCGGGTCGTCTATGAAATCATTCTTAAGGGTTTAAGTTTACAAGACACAGAGGTAATATGTCCACTTGATCCATTTCTCGTTTTTGCTTAGAAAACAAAAAACAAGAACGATTTTTGTTGCATATGTCAAGTATGTCATCAATAGCAACATTTATTTACCATGCACTGCACTTAATAATGGTGTGGATAGTAATAATAATACAAATCTTTATGGATATCTGACACTGGCTTTTTTCCTGATATTGTCCAGATCCCAATTTCCTATTCCCATGTCAACCGATACCGATATTTGTTTTTTAAAATTGACTTATAATACTGTAAGTGCTATTGGTCAGGGGGCCGTAGAAAGGGTCAGGACAATTCCAATGTCCCTTGACTGCAAGGGGACCCAAACAAATGGTAATTACTAATGAAATGATTAATGAATGAATAAATGGAAGGGGTGGGGACAATTACAAATGTCAATAGTAATTACCTATTTTTTACTTACTTAATGAAGGAGAGAGGGTTGGGTTTGGGCAATGTGATTTTTGTCATGGAACCCAGAATTCCTGGCTGCACCCTGTTACTGGCTATATGAATTATTAAAACTTCCTAGTTTTGAGTCTCCGCATCATTTTAACAGATTTTGCTAGGCATATATTCATTTAAAATGTTGAGTCAATTAGAAACATATTCACTAAAAACGTAAATGGGTTTCTTGGTGTGCGACACTTTGCATTGATGGCTTTATGTGCTTATGTATTTATTTTTGCTACCGCGTCACGGCCAATTCAATGCTCATGGCCAAAGGATTGTCGGACTGCATCCAAACCCACACATACATTGCAGTCCTGTGGGAAAGGCTGTGTGATGATTCATGTGACATGCAAACTACTGTTGTAAAACTCCAAGGGCAAGGCCGGGTCCTGTCTGCCTGGTTACCAGTGTTGCTTGTTGCAGATGTTGCAGAGCTACCTGCATTATTAAGAAGAGCCGTAATGGAAGTGAACAAAGTTCTCCAGGGCGCAACTTTAATCAATTAAATAACACATGGAGGGGAACGCTTTGGCTGCACTGTGAGAAAGACAGCTCTCCTCTCTTGCTGAGCTGTTGTGTTAATGTCCTCCATTATTTGTGTGTGTGTGTCCCCTCCAGAGGGAGACAGCTGGCGACGCATCTGAGTCGGCGTTGTTGAAATGCATCGAGCTGTGTTGCGGGAGCGTTCGAGACCTGAGAGCCAGGAACACCAAAGTGGCAGAAATCCCTTTCAACTCCACCAACAAGTACCAGGTACAATACATGCGGCATATATAATAGCACGCGTCACAAGCATCTATTAGACTTGATGCTGGAATTTAGAGTGTAAAAGTGCTTTTAGTTAGCCCTACTGGGAGCACAGCGAATTGTTTTGTGTTGCACGTAGTGATTTCCGTGACAAAGTGAAATAAATGATGCAAACAGTTAGTCTTACAAAACTCTGAAACTCTTGGAAGACTGAATTACTGAAGTCTTTTTAAACTCATGCTAATAAGTAGAAGATGTGCTAAATGTTCAGCACATTTAATTAACCTCACCAAGGATGATATTTCTTGCCATTTTGCATACTGCTTGTCTTCACTAGGGCTTGTGGGTATGCTGGAGCCTATCCCAGCCGACGTAGGTTGAGAGGCAGGGTGCACCCTGGACTGTTGGGTGTTTCTTTCTAAATAAAATCCAAACAAAAGAACTCCCAAACTTGATTAACATTATAAATGTGGCCTTGGTGGAGGTCTGATCTTTGTTTGAAGTGTTGTCAGTGATTTTATTGTTTCATGTGTAGAATAAAATACATCTACAAAAAGTCCCCCATTTAAAGAAGTGGGTGGGATTAAGCATGTGTTGTGTGAATGCAACTAGTGTGTTAGCACATATCAGCGTTTATCAACCTCATTCACAGTCACTGTGGCTTTTATGTAAATGCTGCTGAATGAAATGCAGAGGCGCTGTGGGGCCGCTTTTAGTGGGCCCACAGGCATGAGCCATCGATTGAAGTGGATCACATCCTTCGCACAAATTAACTTTAATAGATGTAATTATTTCATGGTGTGCTTTTCCAGGCAGCCTTTAAAGTAAATAAATTACAAAGTAAATAATTAACATTTTCAATTATATATATCCCATCTAATTTATGTGCATTTCATTTTCTCAGAGAAAAATCCCATACCGATATTTTTTGATATCTTTCTCACGGGTCGATCTGTCCTCATTTTTCTTCCAAAGCTCTCCATCCACGAAGTAGAGGACAATCCTTCCGGTCATATTCTGGTCATGAAGGGAGCGCCAGAGAGAATCCTGGACAGGTTGGTTCATCAATAATGGATCGATGGCGGCCCACGTAGACCGCATTTAGCTGTCGGTTGCCCTTAACTGTGGAATGGCCAGCAGGAGGCAATGGTAGCAGAAAGTTGAAAATGTAACTTCACTTCTTTTTTCCCCTAGTCCTGTGCAGCCAGTGGGGCAAATAGTATTGTTGATCTAGATGCCCTTACATGCTAAACAGATTTGCACCACAGCACATCTTGACCAATGGCATTCACCTGTAACAGAAAAAAAGACGGGAAAAGACCGACGGGCCATCATTTGGCTCCCAACAACGCAAGCCGGCTCCTGTTGTTCATTTCGGAGAGCCTGCTCTTAGAGACGATTGTTCGCGGCCGACGCATCACCACACATTTGGAAGGGCTGGACCGGAGCAGGCTGTGTTGAGCGCAAAGCCGACTTGCCTGTTCGGCAAAGGTGGCTCTCTTTTAAAGCACCAGTATGACCACTTAGGCTAAACGCATAACCTGTCTCCTACCCGGTTATGTCCGGGCTTTCATCTTAAAACCCGCCATGAAAGGGCCTCTCTTATACTGTTGAACTCATTCAGAGATGCCATCACCATTTATCGAGAACCTCCGAAGGAACATGGGAAAAAAAGCGCATTCCCTGATTATCCATCTGTAAGGGAGATATATTTTCAGCCGAGGGAATATGCTACATATGCTCAATTTTGGAGATGAGCGCCAGGAATAAAATGGAATATGAAGTATTAATAATTAGGCCAATGTTAGCTCATGTATGTTATATGTCACAGGGGTCCTTGCGGGAGTACTAGTCTTCTTATATTATAATATCTGCTGCAGGCCTCAACAAGTCTTGTTGCAATGAATTGGTAAGGATCCTGCACCAGTCCTCGCCAAAAGAGCTGTCAAAAGAACTGTCCTACCTAGTCTTGATGACCAAGATAGAGGCAAAAGGTCTTGTCTTCTAAAACGTGGACAGTCCATTTGCGACCGATTCAATGCCTTTAGACAACAATGACCCGGATGAATGAGAATATCCAAAGGCGTAGCGTAGCTGATCGATGGATGCATTGAGGTACAACGTCACGACATGAACGCAACAAAGTGGCTTAAATTTCAGCTTCAATCGAGCGTGAAGCACAGACTTCTGTCAAAACCGTACATTAACGGGGTTTAATCAACGCCGCTATTTTTACGACTGCACCCATCTTTAACAGCCTCCTGCTTAAACATTAGTAGTGATTGTTAGAAAATGTTGTTTTTATAGGTGCAGCACCATCATGATCCACGGCCAGGAGCATACACTGGATGACAACTGGAAGGATGCCTTCCAGAGCGCCTACATGGAGCTGGGAGGACTGGGAGAGCGAGTGCTGGGTACGTTTGGTGCCGGTGGCTATTATCCACTTGGGAGGAGATAGTGTGGGAGAGGCGATTGGATGCAGCCATTATCTTTTATCATCTCCTCGGGTAAGAGGGTAGTTTAGCCAAATATCCCTTTAGAAGAGCGGCGTGTTTATCGTTGCACTTTATCCAAATGAGAATTTCCCTTTTTTGTTGTTGTTTATTGGTCGGGGTGGTCAGGTCGCCGTGCTCTTGCCAAGTCGACAGGAAGCCAAACGCTGAGGAGACGAAAAATGTTAAGGACAACAACAAATATTTGCCTGCCCAGGTAAAGACTTGAAAGCTGCGCCATGCTGGCAATAAATAACGCAGTAAAGTGTACACAAATGATCTTGACTTTAATTGTCCTGGCCATCTTTCATATTTGTATTACTATTTAACAAACGGGCAAAACGGCACTAAAAGGCCAATGTCCTGTGCATTTGCAGCATGGATTCTTGAAGCTTTTTTTGTCCGTCTACTCATGCTAGGCATTCCTACTGAATTTTATGTTGATGACTAGAAGTGGCTAAATGGAAAACACAAATATTGCAAAAAGTGCAACTGAAAAAATGGAGAGTTGGCAAGCCCTCAGAAAGTCCCCTGTTGTATTGAAGGTACTTGAAGGATGTGCGGTCGGTAATTATGTGTCCCTAGTGTCTGTTTATCAACATCAAACTTGAGAAAAATCTATCATCTAGCTCACTCGGTGGCTTCATTTTTGGCAGAAGATGCTTTTGAAGTTGCATCTTTTCATGACATGAAGAAAAAACCTCTTTCCTCGTGGACCGAGCCGAGACAGTTGAGCCCACCCGTGTATAGGCTGGGAGTTTTGATCATTTGTTCTTCATTGAACAGGCTGACCTGGCATGCTGAATTTCAAATGTGAGTGCAATGGTAGCATCGCACTCACATATTCATGCCAGTGTTTGTCACACTCCTTAATGATAGATAGAGAGGACTTTTAGTTTCAAGCAGCTCTCCAAAAATGTCATAATAAACTTAATCACAGAATAAAACAATCAAGGCAAGACAGTAAAGAGAAGAAGAGACAAAATAAGAAAAGAAATATACAGTAAACAATTTACATCCAATTTGTAGTTCAATATTACATAATAATAAATAATATTAATACATAATATTATAATACATAATGAAGGAAAAAGTCCTGTCCTGTGTGTGTTTTAATCTCTCCCCCTCTTGGGTTGAAAAGACACATAGCGTGGGGAGGAATGATTTGCAAAGTCTTTCACTGGAGCAGGACAGTGTTAGTAGTCTGGCACTGAAACTGCTCCTCCGTCCGGAGATGATGCTGTGCATTGGACGATGCTGGTTGTCCATGATGGAAAGGAGCTTCCTCTCGGTTTTTTGCTCCGCCACAGATGCTGGGCTGTCCCGCCCAGTGCCATTGATAAGAGTCTGCCTTGCCCACCAGTTTGTCTAGGCGTGCGGCGTCCTTCCAATTTGTGACAATACAGCATAAAATGTCATCATAATAGTACACGTTGGTGTGAGGTATGGATGTCTGAGCCCTTTCGATTGTACCATGAACTTGCTGCTGCTGGCGCCGCACCCACAGGAAGGGAGCAATTCAAGTCACGTGAACGGTTTTGTTCGCAAGTTTAAAGGCCAGCTCATGTGCCGTACATGTCTTCATCATCAATTTCATCGTCATCTTCTATTCTCATTGATTAGTGGTCATTACCTACACATTTTAAAATGTGTTTAGTAAGTACGTGAGGCATATTACAGGGCTTGAGCTTGGATTGTGTGTAATGCATTTAGCTTCCTTGCTTACTTTGTCATGACTGAACAATAGAGATGGGGAGAGGTATTGTCACATTTATAGCAAATGGTGATCCAAAATTGAAGGAGAACGTCAACTTCAAGCTAGCCGAAGGATACGGAGCGAGCCTGTGTAACGTACGATGGCGCTCAGACGCGTAGCAGGATAAGCCAGACTTCCCAGATGTTCCGTAAATTCCCGATTATTGAGTTATTAATGACTGATTATTGCACATATTGCGCATGTGTTTACGAACCTCACATGTCCATGTCGTAACGTGTGATATTTACACAGAAAGACACACTATAAACCCCGCAGTCCCACATGCACTTAGCGTTTCCAGCGCCACTCGTTGGCTCTGATCCGTGAGATGTGAATGTCCGAGCAGGATCTATAGTAATCCTGCACTTTTTCCACACCTAAGAACATGACACTGCCAAGGACTTCAATATGTGCTATTACCGCCCAGTTTACCACGCCAGTGAACTACTCATGGCCAACACTCAAGGCGTGAGTTAAATGGTGTATTCATTGTGTGAATTCCTGCAAGTTCCACAACCCAAACTGGCACTGCTAAAAACGACACCTCCTCCACGATAGCACATGATCATCACCTTTGGCGCTTTTTTAAAAGAATCCCAATGGGTGACATTTTTACGATGACATGCTCTAAAACACCCTATTAGCTGAAAAGTAAAATCGAGGCTTATTTTTCATCCAAAACATGTATTTCTCATTTTACCAGTGCATTCATTTCCGAGGACAAGAATCCAGAGCAAAAAGTGAAGAAGTGAACAGAGAAACACAATTAATGTCCTGACACGGCTGTGCTACAGGCTTGTGTCATATCACACACACATACATAAATGAGTCCCCGCACAATCAACATGTTTCACAATGGGAGCACATTGACCCCGACACTTGACCTTAAAGTGGAAACATCTGCTTCTTCTTCACTGATGAAGACATTATGGAAAAAAAATATGTGCGAATACCCTTTTTGCATATCGTAGTATTTTCAGCAATTATCGAAGTGCCAGAGGTCTGTCAATAGTGTTTTTGGATAAATGTGCTTTCAGAAAGCCCTACTGGGACGTGTGTGTCTGTAGCCTTAAAGGAAAACTGCACTTTTTTTTTTTGCCCGTAATCCACAATCCTTACAGTATATGAAACATGAGCACACGTTTTTCTTTTTGCTGCGCATTCGGTCACGGTAAGTGTCAACAATCCTGCGGATTTTCATGTTTTTCAATAACTACAGCGCACTTTGCCTCAGCGAGATTCCATCCCAACAATCATCCCGGTGATCTCGTCCTCCTCCAGGCTTCTGCCACGTGAACCTGCTTGCATCCCAGTTCCCTCGAGGGTTCGCCTTCGACTGCGACGACATAAACTTCCCCACCGAGCAGCTCTGCTTCTTGGGCCTCATTTCCATGATTGATCCGCCACGTGCCGCGGTGCCCGATGCCGTGGGTAAATGCCGCTCGGCTGGCATCAAGGTAATTTCTTCTTGCAGATTCACTTTTTTTGCGTTGTTGTCCCTGGAACGTGGTTCCCTGCAGCGTACTTTAAATGCTGATGAGATGTATGATCAACTCTTGAACGTCTTTCAAAGAGACCTTTGCCACACACACACACACACACACACACACACACACACACACACACACACACACACACACATATACTCTCATTTCATTATGGCTTGTGGGATCAAATGTCTTTTTTTCCCTGACGTGAAGGAATGCTAATAGGTGTGGGGGTTGATGACACTGTGGCTTGTCGGAACATTTAAAGCTCAGGTGTGAATAATCGGATGGCGCTTTCAATACAGGCTGACTGTGATTGTAGAGAAAATATAAGTAAAGGATGTCACATGCTTTTCTCAGTGGGTGTAATGGAGAGCTCAGAGGTGGCCATTTTTAGCCCTCAGTCTGTTCATTAGAATGACTGACGAGTACTTGACGCCTGCTTCTATGGGCGGGGGCAGAAAATGTTAAAACATTTGGGGGGGGGGGGCATGGCACTTTGATACATTTTTTAAATTAAAGATGCTAAAACCAATCCAATGTTGCTCAATACTGTATATACTAAGCCATCTGGGAAAAACATCCACATCTTAACTTAGAGATGCTGCCATATTCAACAATAAAAAATTTATATTTGGAGTAATATTTTAGTATTAGTTATTCATAAGTATAATGTATCTGATTTTACTTTGGTTTATTTATTTATGTTTTAAAATATATTTTTATTATGAGTTTTAGGTAACAGAAAAATAAAGGTTTTTTTTTTCAAACAAACACGTTTTTATTCCATGAAAATTATTGGTGATAATAATACAATAGGAAAAGGTGCAGAAAAACCTCACAAAAATATTTCAACGATCTTGTAAACAATAACAACCATGGTGATAACCACAATGTCAACAACAACCAGAACAACAACTGAGCAAAATGGCCAAAAGACAGGAAAAGAGAGATAGAAAAAAAGAAAAACAGAACCTCATAATTATGACAGCAGCTCCGGCCACTGGGAACACCACAGAGGCCCCTCTCCCCATCACAGCCCGATGCCCATGCACACACACAGACCTTTCCCGGGTCTACCATACTCTGTGGCCGGTAGGGAGACGGCCAGTTCAAGGCCCCCACTGCGACCACCCAACCGGCTCCAGTTTTAAGTCCCTACTAACTCAATTCCCAACACCACAGGTCTCCGCACCTTGTCAGGCCAAGGTCAAGCTTCCTCCTATCCTTGCATCATGTCTTCTCAAACTCCAGTCGCACGCTGTTGTGGCACCACATCTTCTCAAGCCACCACTTGTTCCAACCGAGGAGTCAGAGTGGGATTGACCTTTGACTCTCCAAACCTCCCTCAACCAATCCCTGGCTTCTGCTTCACCTGGTGAGGCGGGGCTTTTAATTCTCTATCAGACCTTTAAAAAAGACGCCTGGAATTCATCATTGGAAGGGGGGGCTGGTACCCTCAGCTGTGCGACTGAGAAGGCACAGCTCGCTTCTGCTGCTCCCGCGCCACGCCAAGCCCAGGGCGAGTCACCTCTTGCTCCTGATCCACACCAGGCTGAGGCCGGGTCACCTCTTGCTTCAGCGCCACACCAGGCTGAGAATAAGGCCAAGTCGCCTACGACACCTGCTCCATGTCAGGCTGAGGCCGAGTTGCCTGCAGCACCGCTTCACGCCAGGCGGACAAAGTTCTGGCCGTACCCCAGAGGAATTGCATCGACTCAGCCGTCCCTCCGTTCTATTGTTAAGGGGCACATGCCCTACGACCCTTTGCCAATCTTCCCTCTACTCACCATGTGTGATTTTGGACTTGCATGTCTGAGATGCGTTTAGGAAGAAAAAAAGTTGGGCCTGAAATAATTGTACCCTTTGTTTGTTATATAATGAGGGATACAATTGTGTTTTAAGAGCACTTTGTTTACTGCGGTGTTGCTTCAATAATGTCAAGTCATTTTTCACCCACAACAGCTAACAGCTCCATTTTTGTCCCCTGTAACTACCACAAGACATTTGGCTGACTGATGGGCCCTGAAGGCATCGTTGCTGTAGCTCAGACTCGAGTGTCACGGTTGACACACGTACGAGATACATTTGATGTGTTGATGTGATGGATGGGCCTCTGCGCTCAGGTGATCATGGTGACAGGCGACCACCCAATCACAGCCAAGGCCATCGCTAAGGGAGTGGGCATCATCTCAGAGGGCAACGAGACAGTGGAGGACATCGCTGAAAGACTCAACATCCCTCTCAGCCAAGTTAATCCCAGGTGTGTGTGTCAAAGGTGGAGAGTACACAAAACATACCATCTCTGCACTCAGCCTTGACTGTGTTGACCCCCAGGGATGCCAAGGCTTGCGTGGTCCATGGCTCTGACCTCAAGCACATGAGCTCTGAGTACCTAGACGACCTGCTAAAGAACCACACAGAGATTGTGTTTGCTCGCACGTCACCTCAGCAGAAGCTCATCATCGTGGAGGGCTGCCAGAGACAGGTCAGTGGACAACCAGTGTGTGACACTTGAGCAAAATGCGTTGAAAAAGTACTTGAAAATCATGGCCGCCATTGAGCAAAATAGGTGGAACTTAGCAACTAATTGTCCGTAAGTCAGTGGCCATTTATCTAATCATGATAACACTTTGAGAATATCTGTTTTATATGCACGTTAGCGTGTCTTCCAAAGTATTTTGACCACAACCCATAGGGGGCGCCACAAGGATGTGAATTCAGACATGCCGTCATTGGCATTTAAAGCTAGATGTAGTATTACTGTGTGTGTTACTAAAGCAGATGGACAGCATTGATTGCCGGTGTGTGTGTGTGTGTGTGTGTGTGCGTGTGTGCCCATTGCACATCTGTATGATTAACAGTGGCTCACTTTTGGTGTTTAAATGTATGCATCCAGTGCACTTGCACACTTTCCCATACACTGGAGGTCACGCTACAATTCCCCCTCCACTTGCTCTTTTCTTGCGCTGTGTGACTGAATGATTACAACTCAATTCCATTCCTCATTTAATCTCCCCAGAGCTGCTTTTCAAAAGACGTTATTAAGGGAGGAAAGCATGGAGCGCCGGGCTTAAATCAAGCCACTTATCTCACTCTTCTTGGCACTTTTTCTTTGTCTGCCGCTTGCCACGGGGTGCAGGGGGCCATTGTGGCCGTGACGGGCGATGGCGTCAACGATTCACCGGCTCTGAAGAAGGCCGACATTGGCGTCGCCATGGGGATTGCCGGCTCTGACGTGTCCAAGCAGGCGGCGGATATGATCTTGTTGGATGACAACTTTGCCTCTATTGTCACGGGCGTAGAGGAGGGTGAGTGATGGCTTGTGACTTGGAGCAGTCAGTGTACAGCTTGTACAGCAGTATTGATTTACTATCCACTGAAGAGCAATCAACACAGTCATGAATGACTCCATAGTTGGCAACCAATGTTCTCCCCAATTTTTCAAGTATCTGAGCACACAATCTCAGTTCTCAATCCCACTGACATACCTTCCGTAGAGGAAGCAGTCTGAGGATACGTACGTGGACAGTTCTATCACCGTGGCTGAGGTAATTGGGGTAGTTAAATCACTCCCCAGTGGCAAGGCTCCGGGGGTAGACGAGTTCCGCCCGGAATTCCTCAAGGCTCTGGATGTTGGGGGACTGTGTTGGTTGACACGCCTCTACAACATTGCATGGAAGTCAGGAACAGTACCTCTGTACTGGCAGACCGGGGTGGTGGTCCCCATTTTTAAAAAGGGTGACCGGAGGGTGTGTTCCAACTATAGGGGGATCACACTCCTCAGCCTTCCTGGGAAAGTCTACTCCAGGGTGCTGGAGAGAAGGGTACGACCGTTAGTCGAACCTCGGTTAGAGGAGCTGCAATGTGGTTTTCGTCCCGGTCGCGGAACACTGGACCAGCTCTACACCCTTGCAAGGGTACTCGAGGGTATGTGGGAGTTTGCCCAACCAGTCTACATGTGCTTTGTAGACCTGGAAAAGGCATTCGACCGTGTCCCTCGTGGTGTCCTGTGGGGGGTGCTCCGGGAGTACGGGATTGATGGTCCGCTTCTACGTGCCATTCGGTCCTTGTACAATCGAAGCAGGAGCCTGGTTCGCATTGCCAGCAGTAAGTCGAGCTTGTTTCCGGTGAACGTTGGCCTCCGCCAAGGCTGCCCTTTGTCACCGATTCTGTTCATAATCTTCATGGACAGAATTTCTAGGCGCAGTCAAGGTGTTGAGGGAGTCCAGCTTGGTGACCTTAGGATCTCGTCTCTGCTATTTGCAGACGATGTGGTCCTTATGGCCTCATCAGGCTGTGACCTTCAGCGTTTACTGGAGCGGTTTGCAGCTGAGTGTGAAGCTTCTGGGATGAGACTCAGCACCTCCAAATCCGAGGCCATGGTTCTCAGTCGGAAACGGGTGGACTGTACCCTCCGGGTTGGGAGTGAGGTCTTGCCTCAGGTGGAGGAGTTCAAGTATCTCGGGTTCTTGTTCACGAGTGAGGGAAGGTTGGAGCGTGAGATCGACAGACGGATCGGTGCAGCATCTGCAGTAATGCGGTCGCTGTACCGGACCGTCGTGGTGAAGAGAGAGCTGAGCCGGAAGGCAAAGCTCTCTGTTTACCGATCGATCTACGTTCCCACCCTCACCTATGGTCATGAGTTATGGGTCATGACCAAAAGAATGAGATCGCGGATACAAGCGGCGGAAATGAGTTTCCTTCGTAGGGTGGCTGGACTCACCCTAAGAGATAGGGTGAGGAGCTCGGCCCTCTGGGAGGAGCTCAGAGTAGAGCCGCTGCTCCTTCACATCGAGAGGAGCCAGTTGAGGTGGCTCGGGCATCTAGTCCGGATGCCTCCAGGGCGCTTCCCTGGTGAGGTGTTTCAAACATGCCCAGTCGGGAGAAGGCCCCGGGGAAGACCTGGGACACGCTGGAGGGACTATGTCTCACAGCTGGCCTGAGAACGCCCTGGTGTCCTCCCGGTGGAGCTGGAAGAGGTTGCCGGTGAACGGGAAGTCTGGACTTCCCTACTGAAACTGCTGCCCCTGCGTCCTGGACCCGGATAAGCGGAAGAAAATGGAATGGAATGGATTGATCACACACAAAAACGACCTGAGCATTCCTTGGACCTCTGTGGGCGCAATCAGGCGGCAAGGTGAATTCTACAATGTAACTTTTCAACCTTTTTTGTCAACCTCAGACAAAACAAGCCATGCCCTAATACAAGGCTGCATGGTGGCATGTTGACCACTTGTCAGGAGATTGCAAGATCTGGGTTTGAAAACCCGTTTGGGCATCTCTGTATGAAGTTTGCATGTTCTCTCCGTGCGTGCGTGGGTTTTGTCTGGGTACGTTATTCTCCCATGGTACAACAATATATGGACTCTACATTGTCCATGGGTATGAATGTGAGTGTGAGGACAAGCGGCATAGAAGTAGATGGATCTTGTACAATTAACCATCTGAATCTTGTAGAAAGCCCTTACTTTTTTTTCCAATTTTGTTGTTGTTCATCATTTATATAATTAATTAGGTGTACTTTAATTTTCTTGTTTGACTATCACCTTCTGTTTTAAGGTAGCCTGTTGTGGCACCATTTTATGCTGCAAATGTATTATTATATTTATTTAAAATTGATGCTATATTTGTGGTGTATGTCATTCATTCATTTTCTATGCCGCTTAATTCTCATAGGGGTTGCGGGGGTATGCTGGAGCCTATCCCAGCTGACTTTGGACGGGAGGCGGGGTACACCCTGGACTGGTCGCAAGGACACATATAGACAAACATTCCATCACAGTCAGATTCATACCTATGGCCAATTTAGAGTCACCAATTAAGCTAACATGCATGTTTTTGGAATGTGAGAGGCAGCCGGAGTACCCGGAGAGAACTATGTTATGCATTAGGAGTGCTCTAGCTAGTCACCAAGAAAGGTTTTCAACCTGCAGTACGTATATTATAGCGATCTAATTTATCGTATTTATTATGTAATTTGTAAAACTAACACAGGAACAACATCAAATTTCAAGCACTGAATGAATACAGACCCTCCATCCGCCAGAACGAACCTGGAGTTTGTTTTTTTCCCAAAGGTGCATGGCACAGATATGCACATTAGCACTGAATAAGGTCATCAAATACTACCATTCCCACATAGGATCAGCATTTAGGACCACATATGAGGTGAAAATACAGTTTAGTAGTCTATCTGTGCAGCGGGAGAAAATGAGATGATGCATTCAAAGACCGTTGAACAAAGTGGGAGAAGTCGCCACTCGCATTAAGCATGGAAAAACTGTAGGGTTTGTAACTGTAAATTATTATTGAACAAAATAATGGCCCATATTTCCAAAATTGACATGACTTTACATAAAATTTGATGTAGTTATTGGTGGCCCGGTGGTTGGGGAGCCATGCCTTACAGCAATGGTTCCCAAACTTTTTTGGAGCACCCCCCTTATGAAGATAAAATAGTACAGATTAAATGATGTGTTTATTATATGTACTGTTCGGGTTGAATTGTATTTTGTGCGCTGCATGGATTTCCTATACATTGACAACACGAGAGCAGTGCACGACTTTTTTGTTTGGCAACCCAATTGAGTAGCCAGACTGTGCCTCGTGTCAAGTATTAGCATGCACGAGTGCTACATGCATTATGCATAATCTTGTGACTCACTTGTGTTGCAAGTTAATTAGACAATAATTGCTGAGTGTTGATTTATTTTCAGTGGATACATCTACCCTGCTATACAAGCTGTACACTGACTACTCTAAAGTGTTTACTTTCTATTAAATTGGCCCTTGTCAACACACACTGTAAGAAAAATGGTACTGTATACTGGGCCAACTAAATGCAACAGGTTTTAGTTTTTGCATGAGTAAACTGTGCATGTGCGTCCTGACCGGCTATGCTTTATAAGGTAAGGATTGTTCTCGCAAGTAAAATCAGTATTTGTAGTTATATATACAAAAAGGATCCCAAATGGCAGCGTCGTGTCTTGCATGAGCACAGAGCTTGCATATTTATGATCAGGCCCATGCACTGAGGGGACTTTATGTGAACAACAATATGAACAGCTTTGAAGGAAAACGGCTGAGATTTTCCACAGGAGACTGCTGTTCAATCTAAAGTGGCAGTGGCGGCTAATAAAGTCAGCTACTCTAGAGGCAGACTGTGCGTTTTCAATTTACCCACAGCCTTTAAAGCCGGTAAGGACAAAACCAGACTCTCCTGCCTTACAGCAATGACTGTTATCCCACACTGTGCACTGTGCACTGTGCAATCCGTGCTTCAATCCCCCTTTTCAACAGGTCGTCTCATTTTTGACAACCTGAAGAAGTCCATTGCCTACACACTGACCAGCAACATCCCAGAGATATCACCCTTCTTGCTCTTCATCATTGCCAACGTTCCGCTCCCTCTGGGAACCGTCACCATCCTGTGTATCGATCTGGGGACTGACATGGTGAGTCTGTGTGTTTCTTCATTTAAATGCTCGATAACGCCACCAAGAGGCCGAGCTAACATTACGATCGCCAAATAAGTTTATTGAGAGGATTTCAAGTCACAATGATTTCACTGGAGATCACAGAGAACATTTGTTTTGATTCCGTGGGTTGTATTTCACAACCATCTCTCTGTGGAGTCTTTGTCAGCCTTTGCATATGGACTAATGCAGTACGATGGCCAACGGGGGACGAGTAGCAACGTCCAAATGCAAAAGAAAAATGCTGCAAAAGCAAAAGCAAAAACGCACACAAACCCCAAAAACACCTTTTCATTCCTTCATTTTCTATGCCGCTTATACTCATTAGGGCTGTATGCTGGAGCCTATCCCAGCTGGCTTTGGGCGAGAGGCGGGGTACACACTGGATTGGTCGCCAGCCAATCGCAGGGCACATATAGACAAACAAACATTCACACTCACATTCATACCGATGGACAATTTAGAGTCACCAATTAACCTAACATGCATGTTTTTGGAATGTGGGAGGAAACCGGAGTACCCGGAGAAAACCCACACACGCACGGGGAGAACATGCAAACTCCACACAGAGACGCCCAACGGAGATTCGAACCCTGCACCTCCTGACTGTGAGGCCAACGTGCTACCCACTCGACCACCGTGCGGCCCCAAAAACACCCGTATGAGAGAAATGCTGCAGGTTCACAGAACAAAACAGACGTGAGCCACTGTAACCCAACTGGTCCGACCCTGCACACGCCTGGGGATCAAACCAGGGTCCACAGATGAGAGAGGCAGACAGGCCGAATGGAACATGTCTAGCTAGTTGAAAAAAGGGTAAGAGCGAGAGGTGAAAAGTTCACGCAAAAATAATTGCAACAAAACATTCCATTCCGGTTTTGTCGACTTATCTGGCTTCGGGTCGCGGGGGCAACGGTCAGCCTGTCCCCGGCCACCTCTTCCAGTTTGGGTCTCCCGGGTCTGTTCAGCATCCTTCCTTATGGTTCGCACAGAAGTCCAATAAATCACACCGCGCCGGTTCAAATCTCGGAGGCCATTCCTGCCAATCAACGGCCTAATTGCCTAATTTCAGTGACAGGAATCCGCGGCCCCCGACAGTAAAAACGGAACAAGACACTGTCACTGAGATTAGCGCTCGGTTGTCCGTTAGCTGGAGCGCGACAAAGAGCGTCTGACACGCACGTTCAGTTTTACAACCGTCATGTGCCATCATATTCAGATGCCAGTCTCTCCAGTGTGCTTCTGGTGTCACCAATGTCTGGATGACTTAAGCCGTAATGGTGGAAGAAAAGAAACACAGCATGGGATTAGTCGCTAAGAACTCACTTGTGTTCTTGAGTTTGATTTTCTTCACACTTAGGACTTTCATTTAGAGTTCCGTGGCCATAAAAGCAGACGTTTTCCGTGCGTGACAAAGATAACAATCAGCTGTCAATCTGAGACGAATTCTTCTTCAAATGACATCGGGGGTGACCGTGTTTGTTTCTTCTCGGCGGCAGGACATTTGTTCTTGTTGAAAAATATTTGTTCAACCGTCCCGGATGAAAGCCATCTCGAGAGGAGGCATGAGTGAAGTTTGAAACGCATCTAAGTTGTGCACCTGCTTTGCATATAAAAATGTACAAAAAAAAAAAAAAAAAACAGTGTTCACGGTGTCTTCAAAGTAAAACATCGGCGTGACGGTGAGAAGCGCCGGCAGACCACGCAACTAGACATCTGCTTTGAAGAGTTGCACAGAGGAATGCTGGAATATTCCACACACTGCTTGGAAAGCGGGAGAGATGCGGAAACATTTTTGATAGCTAAACATAAGGCTTTAGACCCTTCCCTCAAAAACATTTCCTATTCATATATGTCATCAACATAGGCATTCAAAATTAGCCTCCGAGCTCCCACAGTAGTGTATTCGACTTAATGCTGGACAGTTTTGGACAGAATGTAGACAGTTTGGGGGCACGCCATTAAGTGTGTGTGCAGCTTTAGTGCTTGTCTCCGACAGACTGAAGAAAACCCGAATACTCAAACTTACAGCTCCCACGTCTGTAGATGACAAATAGTTGGCAGAGCTGCAGGCTACATTTTAAGATGTTCAGTGAAGCCTGCTTGTTTCCCTTTTTGAAAAAAAGCAAGCTGCGCTCTGTCAAATTGTTGGGCGTGGTCGGCTTGGATGTGTGACTTATACGTTAGTATCCATGATGTGTTCATCATTGAATTTGAAAAAGGATATTTAACTCAGGACGGGTTGCATCATATCAACGAGGAAGGAGGTTTGTCCTTCATGACGTCATAAAACCTTGCAACTTGAAAGCCGAGCGTTTGAGTGCCTCGCCTCTCAAACGTGGAACAATCAAGTGCGGGAGATGACACGTTGTTTTCACAAAAGGTTTTGCTATTGCATGTAATTTTTGGACGCAGTAGGAGAAAGAAATAACGCGGCAGACAAAGAGTGAGTGAAAAAGACGAAAAGCTGTACAAACATGTTTGGAACAAATGACCACCGATACAAGCTGTCATGTCAGGAGTCTCTTTCGGAAAGGCCACAGTCTTGGCATGCTAATCTTGCATTGGTAGTATTTTTCCTTGAGCATTAAGCGTTTTGCACTGTTCAGCGCTCCATGACTGCACCACATTTATATGCTATAAGAAGCAAAAGTGTGGAAAAAGTGCTTGTCCACTTCCTGATTTCTTTTATTTTATGCATGTTTATGACACTTAAATGTTTCAGAACAAATTTAAATATTAGTCAGTGACAACACAACTGGAAACAAAATTTGCCCCCTAAACCTAATACCTGAATTGTTGTAATTCAGCCACATTGGAGGGTTTTCCAGTATGAGCCGCCATTTTAAGGTCATGGCGCAGCATCTCAATAGATCACAAAAAAACCAAAACATTAGTCATTCAGGTCAGGACTTTGTCATTGGCCACTTGAGTCTTCATTTTGTTTCTTCAGCCAATCAAAGGTGGACTTGCTGGCGTGTTTTGAACCGTTGTCGTGCTGCAAAAAGAACAGTTTCATATAGTTAAAAATGTTTCAATATTAGTCAACGACAACACAACTGTACACAAAATTCAGTTTTAAATGATAATTTTTATTATTAGGAGAAAAAAATCCCAACCTCGGCCCGGTGTGAAAAGGTCATTCCGCCCCTCAGTAAAACATAACTGAGATGAAATGAGCTCCATAAGTCTGGAAAATTTGAAAAAGCCATTTCTAAAGCTTTTGGACTACAGCAAACCACAGTTAGAGCCTTTATCCAGAAATGGCGAAATCATGGAACAGGTTGTGAACCTTTCCAGGAGGGGCCAGCCAACCAAAATTACCCCAAGAGCACAGAAAGTCATCCAAGAGGTTACAAAAGACCCCACCACCCACACCACCTTACATTTGGCGTAAAAGTAACACCACAAAAGAACACCATACCATCAGTAAAATATGCTGGTGGTAGTGTGATGGTCTGGGGCTCTTTTGCTGCTTCAGGACTTGTTGTGATAAATGCAACCAAGAATTTTTCTGTCTACCAAAAAATCCTGAAGGAGAATATCCAAGAATATGTTCCTGAACTCAAGCTGAAACAAACTTGGATTCTGGATCAAGACAATGATTCAAAACACACCAGCAAGTCCACCTTTGGATGGCTGAAGAAAAAGAACACTACTGCTACTACATGCTACATTTTCTTATTCTCTGGCAGACCAGGTGTGTGTAAGGTGTGTTAATAATTTGTTATTGAGCCAGGGCAGACAGGTAGAGCCCCAATTTGTGATAGGGACAACAGATCACATTATGGTATGAAAATCACTGGAAGTCGGAACTTAAATTGTTGACTTTAGAAAATCATGGTCGTAATTCAAAGCCTGACAACCTTTGGGACATTTGACTTCAGACCTTCCACTGCAGAACTTTACTGTCGTGAGAGAGGGTCTCAAATTGCGGCATGCTTGTTTGACTGTTAACAATTTAACGTCTCAGTTCAACCCCCGGCTGCAGGCTGCAGGGCTCTGCTGAGGTTTAGCAGTGACGAGTGCCATTTTATTTTTAGCGGCAACCGCCATGCTGGGGATGAAGATGCTGGGGTTGATCTGGCACACTCATGAATACACTATCCTGTACACTCAGATGCTTTCAAAGATGTTTGAAAACTGCAGCATGCTGTCTCCTGGCTGGTTTGAGCAGAGTGCCAGCACCACATCCGTATGGATTTGTCGATCACAGTGAATGTGTCTACCTTAAATCCACCTTAAGTTGCAGAGATTTTCTGCTCCAAGTCCCACATATTGCCGGCCTGCCTGCTCACTAAAACCAGCCAATATCAAGTCTTTATTACACAGACCTTTTTTGCCCTTCTGTTTTATGAGGGAATTGAAGACCACCATCAGTCTCTCTTCCGTTGTTGCTTCCTCCTCGTTATTGTCATCATTGCCCCCCCCCACCCTCTCCTCCTTCCACGGTGATAAAATATATCAATGACATGTCTAGACCAGCCTTTTGTCGGCTCTTTTTTTGTCCCGATGCCAAAAACAACACTCTTTCCCGTGGATTGTACATGATGATTTATGAAGGCTTAATCCTCCTTATCCTACTCCAGGTTCCTGCCATCTCGCTAGCCTATGAGACAGCGGAGAGCGACATCATGAAACGACAACCCAGGGACCCCAAAACAGACAAGCTGGTCAACGAACGACTCATCAGCATGGCCTACGGACAGATAGGTTTGCACGGAACACAGCTCTTGATCAATATAACGCTGCAATACTGTAGGAAGGCATATTGGACTGCAGGGACAATACAGTAGAACGTATACTTGCATAAACACTACAGTAGTCGGTGTACAGCAGTATCGATTTACTGGCCACGGAAAATGAAATAGCTGGCAAAACACGTCATTACACATCGTAGTGAACATGTCCGGATTGTGTCCTTGGCGGGTTTAGGCTCTTTATGTTGAAAAACCGTCATGTGGCTCAGTTTCTGGTTCACAGCGTCAAAGTACAACTCGGAATTCTCAATAAAGCACAGCTCCCCCCTGTGGCGGCAGCACTCGTGCAGTGTCACCACTGCACTTGACTGTTGACGAGACACAATTATATTGCCAGTCATCTGCGCTGCAAGCTATTTAGACAATAATGTTGACTCCTTTTCAGTGCATAGTACCTCAATACTGCTATACAGGCTGAACACTACCGTAATGTACAGTACTTCCAAATATACTTTCCCTTGCCAAGGTACTGTATAAAGTTATACAGTGCTAATTGAAACGTGAGGGCTGCTTTTGTAGTCCATTTTTATGCTAAGCTTGACTCTCTTACTGTTTATTTTGCAGCCTGTTTAGGCAGCAAACAAGGTGGACCTGAACTAATTGTACCCTCTTGGTTGCTCCCGAGTAGGAAATCCCATTATGCCCATTGCTTTGAGACACAGTGACTAAACAACCTAACCGTGTTGATATAAATATTAAATGTCACAGCACTGACACATTTCTTACCACTCAAAAAGTGGTCAAATTGATTTTTCACGCCCATTTCCGGCGAGTTCCACACAGCTGTTTACTTATTGTCCTGACATTTACAGCAAATAGAGAACAACCATATACCACCTAATCTCGCTTTGGTTTCCTACTTGCAGCCCTTCTCAGTTTATGTCCTTTATCTTTCTGGCTTTACATGGTGTGCCAATAGTAAAAAAAAAAAAAATGAAACGATGGCAACATCTCATAGGCTTTTAAATAGGTCAGAAGATGGCAGGGCTCAGCTGGATGGCATGCGGTTTAAAGATGAACACACGTGGAGGCACACTGCAGGAGCTCGTCGTGTCACCAAAACCAGAATGTATTACAGCGTCTACAGATGATGTGATGGAGCCTGACACGCTGTAACAGAGGAGGTCTTAAATTCAGCTCGGTGCCAACGTCAGCCTCCATAAAAAGGGAGGCAAACAATATTCTGCCCTCTCAGTGCAGTGTTAAAGTGTGTCAATGTAAAACACTGATTCACTTTCAGAGGAGAGAGCTGAACCATAAGGATTTTTTTTTTTTTTGTGGTCGATCACCTAGGGTCATGAGCCTCGGGTCATGACCCAAACAGCAAGATTGCAGATAGAAGCGACCGGAAGGAGGTTTCGCCGTAGGGTGGCTGCACTCACCCTAAGAAATAGGGTGAGGAGCTCAGTCATCCGGGAGGAGCTCAGAGTAAAACTGCTGTTCCTTTACATCGGTGGTTCTCTAATAGTGGGCTCCCTGGGGGGGGCGTTGAGAACGGTCAGAAGAAGCAGTGACTACTTTCAATATTAGTGTAAACCTGCCTATATAACCAAATGTACTATACTCAACATGCCATTTGAATACACTTCACAGCTCTCCATTTTGTTGCATTTTCCTCGTTTCAGTTTCAAATTCAGTTTGTCCAGATAAATACACATGATTAGTTGTCATAGTATTTCAAATGGGGAGACGCAACATCATTTCTGGCCCCTGGGGGGTGGGGCGACAGAAAATAGCTGAGAACCACTGCTTTATATGGAGAGAAGCCAGTTGCCTCCTTGGTGTCTTGCCACTGGCCAGGGAACGCCTTGGTGTCCCCCCTGTGGAACTAGAAGAGGATGGATACTTGGTGTGCACTTAGGTGTAGTTGGTTTAGTGTCGACACTGTCATTTTTTATTGGGACCAAAGGCTGCACTCTCAGTGAACCCAAAGTGTACCAAACCACAATTGTCAATGCCACCGACAAAAAGTCCAGCAGACGCTCCCTGGTAAAAGGTGCAATTAAGGCATTATTAGCTATTATTGCTGCTTTCAGCAGTCTGACAATCATTACCTGTCATTTTCTATCACAATGGCAGTGATGAACGCTAAAATCCAATTTTTTCCTTTAAAAAAATGGCGTTTAAAGGGTGCACACTTGAATATGCTAAATGGGTTAACTCAAATCAGTTGATTACATTATGTTCATTTCAGTTATTCTCAGCCATCACAGCAGGGACGCTTGTGCTCTTCATTCTCCACGTTTTCTTTTTTAATTGAGCAGAATTTCTATTTAGTGCTCACTCTAGCTCTCCCACTCCAGCGCTAGCATTTTTGCCTCTCATCACTTTGGCCCAAGAGTGTCTGTCTGCCAAATGATGACATGCAAATGCGATTGCACATTTTTTCCTTCAAAAATCACAGAAGTAGCCTTAGCAGCCACTTGATTATGGACACCTGCACATTTGAAAGAGATACGCGACACAAAAATGTGTCTTTACAAAGATAATAATGTTAATGCATCATGTGACTTATGATGTCATAATATGTTTATGGTAATGGAAGTAGTTATGTTTTTTTCCCAACATGCCGAACAAAGTTACAGTGGTGCACATCACATGTCTACAGTACACTTGCACTTTTAATAAAGACGCTGTGAAGCAGCGGCAGAACTTAGCGGCGAGGGCAACACCGAAAGACAGCAACACTAGCCACATGAAAGGAACGCGGAACATGGGAAGAGAAACAATGAGCCGACGCCGACTGGCGCACACACCTGAACGTAAATAGCGTGGAACTAAACGAGAAACAGGTGCGCGTAATTAACAAAAGGAGGAAAAAAACGTAGGAAACGGCCCGGAAAACACGTGAAACCAGGAAAATACAAAATACAGAACGTGACAAACGGTGGATGAGTGGGTAGCATGTTGGCCTCACAGTCAGGAGATCAGGCTTCGAATCTCCGTTGGGCATCTCTGTGTGGAGTGTGCATGTTCTCCCCGTGCGTGTGTGGGTTTTCTCCGGGTACTCCGGTTTCCTCCCACATTCCAAAAACATGCATGTTAGGTTAATTGGCGACTCTAAATTGTCCATCGGTATGAATGCTTGTTTGTCTGCCCTGCAATTGACTGGCGACCAGTCCAGGCCCAAAGCCAGCTGGGATAGGCTCCAGCATACCCGCGACCCTAATGAGGATAAGTGGTATAGAAAATGGATGGATGGATGATGTTTTGTGGATAAATGATGATAGGATGATCTGTTTGAGGCGGAATCCCTTTTGATTGACAGTGAAATTAGCGATTTAACCATCTTGAAGTATAAACTTCCACCCGGAGCATTTTCCAAGTTTTTCATTCTGTTGTTCTCAACTGATCCGGAAAAGTTACCATTTCCCAGCGACTTTTTCCTTGATAAAGACGACGGGCGTTAGGTTTAGCAACTCTCTTCTGTCACTTTGTGGTTTCTTTTCCATGCAGCGTAAAAGACGCCTGGTACAACAGGGTCAAAGATCATTGAAAAGAAGCGGAGGGTAGAATTTATATATAAATAAATATAAATTAAGACATTCATGAGGTAGGCTGGAAAAAAATGAGCTTTCCTTCCTTGAATGACCAGCAGCTACTACTCCTAATATTGTGGTCTGTGAATGTATAATACTCAGCCATAGTTGATAGCTGTTTGCAGTACATGTAAATACAGTATTATTATGACATATACAATATGTGTGTGTGCTTCCAACTAGGTATGATCCAGGCTCTGGGTGGTTTCTTCACCTACTTTGTTATTCTGGCAGAGAATGGCTTTCTGCCAGGATCGTTGATTGGCATCCGCATCAGTTGGGACGACCGCATGGTGAACGACGTAGAGGACCACTATGGGCAGCAGTGGGTACGGAGTGTATACACACACACACACACACACACACACAGGGACAGACACTGGGTGCGTTCACACTCATCGTCTTGGTCTTGCAGACGTACGAGCAGAGGAAGATTGTGGAGTTCACGTGTCACACGTCCTTCTTCGTCAGCATTGTGGTCGTGCAGTGGGCCGACATCATCATCTGCAAGACCAGGAGGAACTCGCTCTTTCAGCAGGGCATGAAGTCAGTCATGTGTCACTATATCAATATATCAACGAGTTTTATTCATCAGTGTTCATGGTTCACATTAGTTTTGTTGACAACACACATGGAGCTGGTCCTGATCTGATTCACATTTGCTGACAAATAAACTGATCCGGCAAAATACCATGTAGAAGTATAGTGCAGTCTGTAAGGATTTTGCTTTGGTACCAGTGTGTCAAAGCTTGACCATTGTAACCTTAGGGATTCAAATAGTAGAGAAGTGACAGTTGAAGATCATCTGCAAAAAGCAGAGACCCCAACTAAAAATTCTGTCTATAAAAGTAATGAACAAAATCGGGGACAAAGAGTCCAACCCTCATTGGAAAGGAGTCCTACTGCCAGCAATGCAGACCAAGCTCTGACACCAGTCATACAGGGAGCGAGCTGCCTGAATTTGGTGGTCCGGTACCCCATACTCTTGGAGTACTCAACACAGGATTTCTTCAGGAATATGGACGATGCATTCTTCAAGTCCACAAAACACATGTGGACTGGTTGGGCAAAATCCCATGCACTCTCAAGGACCCTGCTGAGAGTGTCGAGTTGTTGTTTTTTTTGTATGTGTTTGCTTTTGTCAAAAGTACTGCCAAAATTTTGCTTCGGTTTTTGTACACTGTGTGTATTCATATAGTATTTTATGTGAATAATATCTATTTTTCCCTGTGCTGCATAGATCCACGAAATCGAATGTCCAAACGAAGCACTCGCCGCATGGCTGACTTACTGTTAATTTTGTTGCGCGTGACTGCTAAATAACCCACAATGGGGCCAAAAGCAGTTACCAGTGTCAGCAATATGATGAAGAAAGTGAGAAACACTCTGGAATTTAATCTTGCCAGGGTGTATGGGAATTTCCAACCATGTAGAACTATATTTGTCCTATTTTTTGTTAATATTCTGTGTTTGTGCAACAGATTAATTGGAGTTACATCATTTCCTGATCCTAACTACTCTATGATGATTGTCAATGGTAGTTTTTTGCCCATTGAAATCTTGAGGACTGTGACCACTTGTGTTGTTTTCACATCCACAGGAACCGCATCCTGATCTTCGGTCTTTTCATTGAGACCGCCCTGGCTGCCTTCCTCTCCTACTGCCCTGGAATGGATGTCGCCCTGCGCATGTACCCTCTGAAGTAAGAACTGCAGGCTAATATTGCCACTGAGAAAAACCCTCTTCCAGACCTAATAGCTATTATCTTGTCATTCTTGACTCCAAATGAAGGCTCACGTTGTTGTCCTTCTCATGCTGAAATGTCAGCAGTGGATTTGGGCTTGTGCACCGCTTCTTCTTGTTTCCATTTGTCTGCTCTCTCCTCAGGATCTTGTGGTGGTTCTGCGCCTTCCCGTACAGTCTCCTCATCTTCATTTATGATGAAGTTCGTAAATTAATTCTGCGAAGGAAACCCGGAGGTAAGGAGTTATTAGGAGAGCGCCAGATTAAACGCTGTCTCAACTCCTTTGTCTAGTTTTTAAACGAGCAGAAGAGTAAATTGGTTTGGACTTGTGTGTCAAGAGCCGCAAGTGCCAATTTTCCTTTGAGAGCAACTTCACTGCATCTGTTGGCCTGTGTGACCGGGATGATTTTTATCAAAATTAACATCCTGGGCTAGAGTGACGCTAACAAGCACATATAGACTGACGTCTTTAGAGCGAGCCATACGTGATCAGGGTGAATGTTGCAGTCTCTTAGTTAGCAGACGGGCCTGGCAGCAAGCTGAAGTAAAAAATATTCGTTTTTAATGTCTACAAAATACAAAGAGAGGTCATGGATTCTGAGCGCTGTTGCAAAGAGAACTGGGAGGGGAGGAGGCTATCATTCCAGATGAGTCTTATTATTTTGTGTACTTCATGTGTTCTGTGTACAGTGTGAGTGATTTGGGAGTTAGGAATAAATTAGGTATAAATTCTGAATTACACTAAACCTCAACTTACATCATAGTCTACAAACGGTAATATTTATTACCTGAGGACCATCTGTAATATTTTTTTGTGAAACTGTAATCGATCAATTTCACCACTCGATAGAGCATCTACACACGAACGACGTTCCATCATAACAGAACATTATTATCTTTAATACAGGTCTTGTGTTAAATCTTTACCTAGAAATATTAAGGACACTGTTTTTAAAAAAAAATATTTCTAGTTTTCATTATGGTTTCTTATAATTCTGCCTGTGAGTATTCTAGACAACCTGAACAGTCCAGTTGCGATCGTTGGATTTCCCTGGGAATATAATTTTTTAACTTAATTTTCATAAAATGACTTCAATATTATAATTTTTTTTCATAGCAATCCAATTCTATTTGTGTAAAATCATCACTTTTCCAAAAATGTGAAACCTTTATTCTTATAAGATTATGATGACAATTTTGTAATATTTTCAATTTTTTTACAAAATATTCTGTCTTTTTCTCTAAAATATTATACATTTATTCTTAAATTATAAAATTACAACTTTTTATCTTATTCATTTACGCCTCCTATCTTCAAATAATTGGATTTTCTTTGTGTAAATGCACTTTTCCCAACCCTGTGACTTTATTTTCTCATTTCCTATGCACCGTGGCCTTAGTTCTCTTTTTTGTATAATGTCATGAGAAGGCACATAATAATAATAATAAACTTGTAAATAACTACATTGCATTTCATGTAAATGAATGTCAATTTTGGAAATGTGTGCCATTACTTTATTTTAAAAATGACACACAGATACAAATCCCATTGTTTTTGCATGTATATGTTGTTTGTTGCAAGCGGCAACCCGCCCCACTTTGTTTGACACTTATGCGTGGGATTTTTGGCTTAATGAATAAAAGGTCTGTTAATTAAACGCAAAAACCCTTACATTTACTGATGCAATACATCAATGGACAATTTTCCCCAAAACTGAGAAATGGATGTAGCTTGGCTAACTTTTCTAATGGGATGTCAACCTCTGCACACATTTCTACAAAATCTTGTAGAAAATCTGGTGGCAGCTCCTGCAACCAAAAAGCACACGCCCAGAAGAAGGCAGGGGAAAAAAACAAGAGGCAAAGCAAGTGCACGTAACATAAATGCTTTTTTTGTGTTCCAATTTCGCTTTTTAGTTAATGCGGAAATCATTTAATAAAATTAAAATTAGGACCCAGTCTGATGTTGGAATCCTTCCGTTTGAATGGCTTGAATTTGCACTTCACTTTATAATACATACAACACAAAAATACATACAACCAACGATATAGCCTCGTTGTCGGAATTTACCACTTAAAGAGACAGGTTTTCCTTGCTGCGATGTGCGGGGATTTTGTGCGGGGGAATGAAACAGTATAAATAAAATACTTCAAGTTTAAACAATTCCAATACAACACACTCAATACACAAAATAATCATCAAACTTACTTATTCGTTCATATGATTCACAAACCGCAAGAACATCGTGTGCTGCCTCCATTCTGCTCTGTTCTCCTTGCGCAGTGAGGCGTTCAGGTGCACACCTGGGTGTACACGTACCCCACTTTAGAACTAAGGCAGTTCTCAGAGTCTCATAGTAGTACTTACCACTAGGCTATTTGTATCTTGTAACATAACTTTAATATATTCATTCATTCATTTTCAATGCCGCTTATCCTCATTAGGGTCGCGGGTATGCTGGAGCCTATCCCAGCTGGCTTTGGGCGGGAGGTGGGGTACACCCTGGACTGGTCGCCAGTCAATCACAAGGCAACTTTAATATATTAGAATTGTTATTTTGTAAGGATGTCCATCCATCCATTTTCTATACCGCTTATCCTCACTAGGGTTGCGGGTATGCTGGAGCCTATCCCAGTATTTAATGAATTTCTTTAATAGATGCACTGCGTTAGTGTTCAGTTTGTGGTCAGGAGGTATGCGTGCCTCGCTGACCCCAGCAGGAGCTGAGTCTTCAGGTGGGACACCCAAGTTGGACAGGTCTCACGGTGTAGGCCTAACCAAGTGCAACACAGCCATGCTGTCAACAAAATACTGTTATCAAAAAAGGTGCTGGCACATAATGTCTATGCATAATGCCCCCGTCACATTTCTGATACTAGGTGGGAATGCAAAAAGATACGTTTTGATGACATCATTGAGTGCTAATGTGCATATTTGTTGGCGCACAACCTCAAGTTAATTCACTGCGTTTTACCACACAAATCAAATGCCGTACTTGTGGACGGTGGGTCTGTTTTCATGTTGTGCTTTTAATGTGATGTTGTACACAATACCTAATAAACAAGACATATTAGATTGACATAATACTGGGACTATCCCCCACCCCCACTCCCACCCACTCTCCCTTGTCAAAAAGGTCGGGGGTCGTTGTTATAGATGATTATTGGTGACACATTACGTAAGCTATTTGTGTATTTTCAAAAGCGTGGGGTTTGAAAGGGGCTGTCAGCAATGGCGGCAGCTGTCTCGCCATTTCTGTCTTTTTTTGTGCTTTTGTGGTGATGCAAATTGTGTCATTTGCATACCTTTTTCTGTCACGTTGCAAGTTAGATCGCTGGCATGTCAGTTTGTGCTGATATTGCTTTGAGTATTGTCACTCAAGAGTTATTATTAAGCCCATATTTTATTCATGAAAGGACCCTCTGCCCGCGCTGCCAACGAGCGGGGACCCAGCCGAGAGCGAGCGTCTGAGTGCTGACTAATCTTTCCAGCATGCATTGCTGCAGTATTTGGACTGATTACTGTGTCTTCCACCTTTGATTCCAGACAAAATACCACTGAGTGTTTGCCCGGGAATCTCGGCATCAACACCCCCCCCAAACACACACGTCGTGTTTCATCCGATCCTCATTGTACGGTGGCTGACGGGGGCAATTACGCTCCCAAGACAGAATGAGCCAAAAAAAAACACACACAACATGACACATGGAACGGGAAAATGCTGAAATTATACTGCAAAAATACTGCAATCATATATTTGCGGCAATATGAAAAAGTGGTGCTAGTGAAAAATGCTGTAAATGACCAAAACATACACAAACCCCCAAAAAACATGCATGTTAGGTTAATTGCCGATTCTAAAATTGTCCATCGGTATGAATGTGAGTGTGAATGTTTGTTTGTCTATATGTGCCCTGCGATTGGCTGGCGACCAGTCCAGGGTGTACCCCGCCTCTCGCCCAAAGTCTGCTGGGATAGGCTCCAGCATCCCCGTGACCCTAATGAGGATAAGCGGTATAGAAAATGAATGAATGAATGAATATATTTGCGGCACAATGAAAAAGTGATGTTAGAGAAAAATGCTGTAAATGACCAAAACATACACAACCCCCAAAACACATGCATGAGAGGAATGCTGGAAATTTGCTAAACAAAACATGCTACCAGCCTTGCTACCTGGGATGCCAGACATAAGGGTTATCCATCTTTAAAGACAAAAAAATGCAATATTTTACGGCATTATAGAGCAACCGATTTTTACCCTTTCATTTTGTCATTTTTCATCTGGGCATCCCAGTCATGTCTTTCAAAACTATTATTACAACCAAATGCTGCTGGGACTTGACCAGCGTTTGCCTGCCTGCCGTGGTTACGTATTAACACGTCCCGCCGTAGGAAGCAGATTATGCCTGTCAACAAGACGAGGAGCAAATAATGAGGGAGGAAATTACACTGCGCTGATGATGAGTTATTAGATGTGGCCCAAAGATTGGCAACATTGGCAATGCCGGTTGAGAATGTTGCTCACTGCGAGGGTCACAAAAACAATTTATCATGACAGTTAATCTCCTCTGTGAACGTGGGCGTTGTGGGCCACCGAGTTGGAAGGCGATTCGTTTGCAAACGGAGAGACAAAAGAGATGTCGTTGAATACCAAAACGATATGAAGGCTTGCTCATGTGTTGCTTTTGTCTCTTGCAGGCTGGGTGGAGCAGGAGACATATTATTAACATTCACGGGACGTCAGCAACCAAAGAGTGTGTCTGTGTGAGTGTGTGTGAGTGTGTGTATGTTTGTTTGTCTCGCTGCTGCAATAACCACGTGATTCAGGTTGACAAACCTGATTAGCCTCAAACGATGGAGTGCTAATAATCACAGCTGAAAATGGTCTTTTGATTATGTTTTAAGAATTGTCTTTTGTTTGGTCATGCAGATCTCTCGGATACACTGTGATGTATCATCATAGCCTGTTTGGCTATTGAATATGTACTAAATAAATACAATATGTTACACATGCTGCTTGTCATTCTTTAAACTCCTGAGACTCAGAAAAAACAATGTGTTAAATAATGAAATAAGTCACAATAGGGGGTATTTTTAATCAGAAAATGTGTCCTTTCCAGCGAACAACATATCTAGTCCCAGCAGAATAACTCTTGTCATCCTTTCTACTGTTTGATGAGCTGAACAAGACACACAAAAAAAACACAGAAAATACAACAAGCAGAAATGAGCTTGCAGCTCTACCTGCCTATATTTCATACTCCATTTTTACAGCTATCTTAACATTGTACATTGGAGACATATAATGCATTTAATATTGGGAATGATGCATTTTTTCATGATTATGTGCATGCACAATTTCTGCATCTTGATGCGTTTGTTGTATCAACCATCTTAATAATTTTATTGGACTAAGTAGTGGTAGTAAGTCCTTGTGTGCACCACCAGAGAAAGTGGAAAAACATGTTTTCAGGACAGTCAAATGTTAGAAACACTATTTAATTTATTTATTCTGCAGTGTTTTCTGCATGTAAAAATATAATTATTCTCTATAAAATGTATATTTTGTTCATATTTTGGGTGTTGGGAAAGGATTAATCGGATTTACATTATTTCCTGTCGGAACAATTGCCTTGGTTTTTGTCTGACCTTTTGGAATAATAACAAAAACTGAGGTACTAGCAGTGGGGTGCAGTCAAGGCCAGAAAAGCCTTCTCCGCTGGCCTAACTACCAGAAGTACAAACCTACATTTACTACTTAAATTTGAATATTTGCTCAGTTAAATTATATTACAACAGTCTTATTATCATAGAGTGTTTCTTGGTTCCACTATTTCCTGTTGTGTAATCAATTTCCATTTAGATTTCAGCCTTTATGTGTTGCCCATCCATCTATCCATTTTCTTCCGCTTATCCAAGGTCGGGTCGTGGCGGAAGCAGCCTAAGCAAGGAAGCTCAGACTTCCCTCTCCCAAGCCTCCCCAGGGAGGCGTCCAGGAGGCATCCTAACCAGATGCCAGAACCACCTCATCTGGTTCCTCTCAATGCAGAGGAGCAGCGGTTCGATTCCCGGAGTTTCTCCTGGATGACAGTGCTTCTCACCCTATCTCTAAGGGAGAGCCCAACCACCCTGCGGAGAAAATTCATTTTGGCCGCTTGTACCCGCGATCTTGTCCTTTCGGTCACTACCCAAAGATCTTGACCATAGGTGAGAGTAGGAACGTAGATCGACCGGTAAATTGAGAGCTTGCCTTTCGGCTCAGCTCCCTCTTCACCACGACAGACCGATGCAGAGTCCGCATCACTGCAGAAGCTGCACCAGTCCGCCTGTCCAACTCGCCGTCCATCCTTCCCTCACTTGTGAACAAGACCCCAATATACTTAAACTCCTCAACTTGGGGCAGGATCTCATCCCCGACCAGGAGATGGAAATCAACCCTTTTCCAGACAAGAACCATGGACTCAGACTTGAAGGTGCTTCACATTCAGCTGCAAACCGATCCAGTAGAAGCTGAAGGTCAACAGGACCACATCATCCCAATCCTGTAGCCATCAAACCGAAACGCCTCAACGCCCTGGTTGTGCCAGGAAATTTTGTCCATAAAAGTAATGAACAGAATCGGTGACAAAGCGTGACCCTGGCGGAGTCCAACCCTCACCGAAAACGAGTCTGGCGGTAATGCAAACCAAACTCTGACAGCGGTCATATCGGGAATGTATTAATGTGTTGCCATATCAATGTAATCTGCCCAGGGCCTTCGGAATCGGGTATGCCGGTCCCTTTCACATGCACATTATTGGCAATGAGGCTGGGTTTTTTTGGGCTAATCAGACTTCTGATTCGTCACTCTGGGCCGGCGTGCATGTCCCCACTTCTGATTGGTTGATCTGAGAAAATGTCAGGCCCCCAGTCTTGATTGGTTGATCAGAGCAAAGCTGTTCAACAAGATAAGTTGCAGGTACAATGGCTGATCTATGGTGAGTAGATGTATTTTATTTAAAGGTTTTAGGTTTTTGTCATGTTATTAGCTACATACTGATTCTGTACTGTGCTATTCTGTATGTAGTGCAGCGGTTTGGAATTGTCACTTTTATCACCAAGCCGTTCTATTTACACACATTACATTTGACTGAGAAACAACTTTACATCCGACGATCACCAGTGCTCGAAGTTGCTGGCAGAAATGAAATTCAGACGTACAGTAGTGTTCAAAATAATTGCAGTCCAATATGACTAACCAGATTAGGTACTGTTGTTAGTATACTTTTATTGCTGCATGGCAAACAAGTTACCTGTAGGTGCAGTAAATTCTCAGAAAACAAACAACACCCAGTATTCATAATATGCATGCTCTTAAGGCTGTGCAATTGGGCAATTAGTTGTTGGGTGTTAAAAATATACCAGTGTCTGCCGTTGACTTTACAAACTGAAAACTATTTTGTACAAACGTTCCAGGATTTCGGAATCGGAGAGCGTGCATACGATGATTGCTTTGTTTTCTGAGAATCTACTGCACCTCGGTTGCTATTGGTTGTTTGCCATCTAGCAATACAAATATCAATACCTGTAAGTGCAATAGATTCTCAGAAAACAACCAAGGCCCAGCATTCATGATCAACGTTCGCTCTAAGCTGCGCGCGTGCACAATCGCGCACCGATCTTGTGTTCTCTGCGCACTGCCATTATTTTGCTGCGTAGCAAAATAAAATCCAACCTGAACTGTAAATAAAATAAACACATCATTTATTCTGCCCATGTTACATCATGAGTGACAGGCAACAACAATCGGTAACGTAACACAACGATGAACGCCGTCCAGCCAAGGATAGGATCCTCTTGGTATTTACAGTATTTACTTACGTAGCCAATCAATTCAACAGCACGTTACGTAGTAGATGCTGCACCATTACTAATTGTGAGTTAAAAAAGCTAAATGTTGCTTGCTAACCAGTATTGTAACAAATCCAGTCACCAAGCCAAAGTATCACAAGCGATTCTTTTACGGTGTTACGGTGTCGGATTATGTGCAGGCAGAAGATCAAGAGGTGAAAGTGGATGAGAGTTTTTCTTTTTCGAATGAGGAAGGAACATGCCGCAAAGCCAAAGTAGCAATTTTTGGCATGAATGCATTACGTGGCATAGCTGCTTTTATTTTGACATACCGCATACAGGAAGTGTTGGGCCGAGTTTGTGTTGCCGAATGGAACGGTTGAGCTATTAACATTTTTTTAGACAAAACTAAACACCATCCATCCATCCATTTTTCTATACCGCTTATCCTCATCAGGGTATGCTGGAGTCTATCCCAGCTGACTTTGGGCGGGGTACAGCCTGGACTGGTCGCCAGTCAATCGCAGGGCACAAAAGTAAAAACATACAACAAACAAATACTGTATGGCATCAATTTCAAGTACATTTGCAGGATAAAATAATGCCACAACAAGCTGCTTTAAAACAAAAGTGAATGTCCAAAAAATTGAAAGTATACCTAATTAACAATAAAAATGGTAAACAAAAGACATTGAAGGAGAATTGCAGGAGTGCCAAAATGAAAAGGAAATATGTACATTAGTACTAAGTTTAAATGTAGCTAAGTGACAGAGACAGGAAGGAATGTCTCGGAGAGGAAGTAACATCACTATCACGCCACCAAGCGTGTCCAACCATGTACTCGTCATACAACGTTAATCAGTATTCTTTTACGGATTTATTGTGGTTAATTATCATTGGCATAATTATTCATATTACATAACGGTATGATGGTTTTACTTTTGTGTTATAATTTAGTCGTATTCTTTCGTGGTAAACTGTGACGCTTTTACATGATGATCTGTTTTTTATTATCGTACACAGCTTTGTTCTCATTATTCCATTTCCACCGCTTTGCTTCATTACCATTTATTGCATCCATTTGCTGTATTGTGTACAACAATTTTCTTTTCATCCATCCGGTTATCCAAGCTCAGGAAACTGTGCTTTCCAACATTTTCCTTCAGCTTGGAAAAGTCGTGCAATTGGGTACTCGTTAAACACAGAAAGCAGCAACCGTCAGTAGCTAATGAAAAAGGAGGCAGGGTAGGATGGCATAAAAGCGTAAGCGCGTGGTGTACTACTATGTGATGGTAAGAAATCATTCATTCATTTTCTGTACCGCTTATCCTCATTAGGGTGACGGGGATGCTGGAGCCTATCCCAGCTGGCTTTGGGCGAGAGGCGGGGTACACCCTGGACTGGTCGCCAGTCAATCGCAGGGCACATATAGACAAACAAACATTCACACTCACATTCATACCGATGGACAATTTAGAGTCGCCAATTAACCTAACATGCATGTTTTTGGAATGTGGGAGGAAACCGGAGTACCCGGAGAAAACCCACACACGCACGGGGAGAACATGCAAACTCCACACAGAGATGCCCAACGGAGATTTGAACCCAGGTCTTCCAGATCTCCTGACTGTGTGGCCAGTGTGCTAACCACTCAGCCACCGAGTGATGGTAAGAAATCATTGCTATCAAATTCCATTTGTTCCATGGGCGAGCTTTAAGCCCCATCAGCACAAAGACCATTCAAGGCCTAAGCATAAATACTTCCAAATCAAAACGGCGTATCATCCACACGAAGCCGGCGTTCTCAGGGTCTGTAAACGAACACTTTTGAAACCGCGCCCCAGGGTGGAAAGATTTGAAGACGACGTTTTTCCGGCTCCGTTTTTACAGCTTTGCCAATTGTTGCTTTTGTCCTGCTGAAGCTAGTGAGCCCAGTGGGGACGTGTTTTTGTGAAATACCGTTGCCTTCTCCTTCACGTCCATCATAAGCCTCAACCTGGACGGCTTTTTCTTTCAAGTCGTGTCAAACAAAGCACACCGCATGAAATGTCCGTATAAAAGATATGCAAAGAATTACTTGTCTTTTGATTTAAAAAAAATCGTGGACTACGGTGAATGACTATGACGCTCTGTGGTAATAAACCCAAAATTGCCCCCCTCTGTGTTTACAATAGGTTAAAATGACGTTATTATACTAATATGACAAAAAATCATATCAAACTAAATCATATCTGCTTAAATGCATATTAAATGCTTAAAACATATTAATTCTAAAACAAAATTACACCCAAAATGGATAGGTCAAAGTGTTTTCTGTTATGTGGTTTAGACTAATTGAAAAATGATATATCATTAAAACTAATACAAAACACACCAGGTAAGCATATTCAGATGGTTCGGGTTGAAAAAAGCTAGGAAAATAAATGTCACACACATGAGTCGGTCTTTGTGTTATTTTCGTGTTTTCACAAAAAAAGAACGCTGCAGAGCGCTGCTTTACATGATCTAGCCCACAACCTCATACCAAACTCTCCATGATGGTGACAGGGTCATCATTATATTTTTGAAAAAAAACCAACAAAATTCCATCAAGGGCTGTCAACTACGGGACACATTGTCAACAGAAATCAAATAAAAACCATTCACAAGAATGAACTCAACATGTCATGATCATTGGCACACAGGTCACTTGGGTGGTGGAGAGTGAGTTGGGCTTCTTTTTCCAGCAAGTGAACAACTTGATATACATTAAACCATACACGTCTAACGTTCCCTCGTACCGAGCCTCTGCTGGTGCATTTTAGAGTTGAAATAAGTAATAAATAATTAAAAATGAAACAAAATGTATTATGGTCTCAATACATACAGCAATCAAAACAGGTGCAGTACATGAAGTAAAGTTCAGCGATAAAAGATGAATACTTTTTGAACAGCGTTTGCAAATTAAGCCAGACACACACACACACACACACACTTTTTCTGTACTGCAAATCTGTCTGTGTCATCATCTAAGGACCTGTCATATGACAGTCACGTGCCATCATACTTTTCAAAAGAGACATTTGAGGCTTTAATGAGTTCATAACTGCCAAAGTCCGCAATGAGTCGACTTATTCATAGTTCAAACAGAACATACCTCATGACACACCTTGAACGTTAATGAAGTAATAACCGGCGAAGTCTGCATGATCGTTCATGCTCAGATCGTTCGTGTGACGATATACGATATTCACATGCTTGGGGGGACGTGATGTGGGCTGGGAGAATCTGTGAACAGACTCAAATGCCTCTCACGTATTCAGGCAGTTTGGACCCAACGGACGCACCGGCCGGACGGAGGACCTATAAGTTAATAATGACAATGCATGATTTTTTAATTTGAAATACGGAATAATTGAAATAACGTTCATATTCTTGAATAACTGGCTACATACAGAAAGGGGGGTCAGACAGGTAGGTGGTTTCTGAATTATTCCAAAATATATTTTTAATTAGTATAATGTATAACTTATTTATATTATATTAATTACAAATAAAAGTCATATTAATTCATTCATTAACTTCGGGCGGGTTAACCGATGCTTACGGCCTTCACCTCCCGCATAATGGCGTTGCGTATTTACGAGGTCACGTAGTTAGCAACAAGATGGCACTGCTGCTTAATTTGTGAATTCAAAAATACATGTTTAATTAGTGTAATATGTTTTAAAATTGTATTTAGATAAAAATAAAAGTACTCATTCATCAACTTCCAGTGCTTTAACCAATGCTTCAGGCCTGCACTTCCAGTGGTATGGCGTCCCGTGGTTATGAGGTTATATTTTAAATTAGTGCAATGTATATTTATATTATTAATATTTTTTATATTTATCCATCCATCCATTTTCCTCCGCTTATCCGGGTCCGGGTCGCAGGGGCAGCAGCTTCAATAGGGAAGTCCAGACTTCCCCAGTGACCTCTTCCAGCTCCATCGGGAGGACACCAAGGCGTTCCCAGGCCAGCTGTGAGACATAGTCCCTCCAGCGTGTCCTAGGTCTTCCCGGGGGCCTTCTCCCGACTGGGCATGCCCGAAACACCTCACCAGGGAGGCGCCCGGGAGGCATCCGGACTAGATGCCCGAGCCACCTCAACTGGCTCCTCTCGATGTAAAGGAGCAGCGGCTCTACTCTAAGCTCCTCCCGGATGGCCGAGCTCATCACCCTCACCTTTTATATTTATATTATTTTTAAATATTATATTCATTCATTCATTTTCTGTACCTGCTTAACCTCATTAGGGTCGTGGGTATGCTGGAGCCTATCCCAGCTGACTTTGGGCGGGAGGCGGGATACACCCTGGTATACTGGTCGCCAGTCACTCGCAAGGCACATATAGACAAACAAAGACATACAAACAATTATACTCACATTCATACCTAATGGACAATTTTTAGAGTCGCCAATTAAGCTAACATGCATGTTTTTGGAATGTGGGAGGAAACCGGAGTACCCGGAGAAAACCCACACACGCACGGGGAGAACATGCAAACTCCACACAGAGATGCCCAACGAAGATTCGAACCCAGGATCTCCTGACTGTGAGGCCAACATGCTACCCATTCGTCCACCGTGCGGCCCTAAATATTATATTATTACATATTTTTTATTCATTAAAAATAAAGGTAATCATTCATCATTCATTAACTTCCTGCTTTTTAACCCATACTACTTCCGGTCGTATGGCGTCACATGATGACGACGACACCCGGTTATGACATCACCTGGTTAGCCACGCCTGTGACCTTTGACCTATGGGGTCATAAATCATGGGTGGGGGGCTTAGGGAACATGCATCAAAAGGGGCGGGGCTTAGGCACATCAATCAATCAATCCATCAATTAAATTTTGACAGGAACCAGACTTGTCATTTCTCTGGAGTCAACCAATTTGTGGCACCTTTCAGCTGTTTTACCACTCTGAGATTATTTTCACAACATTCCACAATTCATAAACATTCCCTGGTTTTGCATCAGAGCAGCATTTTTGATGTCACCCCACGAGGTCTCGATTGGATTAAAGGGGGCTAGCCACTCCATAACATAACGGGATTTTGCTGGCTTACAAGTGTGTTTGGGGTCATTGTCTTGTTGAAACAGCCATTTCAAAGGCATGTCATTTTCAGCATAAAGCAACATGACCTCTTCAAGTATTGTGACATATGCAAACTGATCCCTGATCTCTGGTATGCGATAAATGGGCATTAGGGGAAACATGCTCGTATCATGATGCTTGCACCACCACGCTTCACTGTCTTCATTGTGTACTGTGGCTTGAATTCAAAGTATGGGGGTCGTCTCACAAATTGTCTGCAGCCCTTGGACCCCAAAAGAACAATTTTACTCTCATCTGTCCACAAAATGTTCCTTCATTTCTCTTTAGGCCAGTTGATGTGTTCTTTGGCAAATTGTTACCTCTTCTGCACATGCCTTTTTTTAACAGAGGGACTTTGCGCGGGATTCTTGTAAATAAATTAGCCTCACATAGACGTTTTCTAACTGTCACAGTACTTAAAGGTAAATCTAGTCTTTGATCACCCTGGAGCTGATCATTGCCTGAGCCTTCACCATTCTGGCCATTCGTCAATCCATTTTGATAGTTATCTTCCGTTTCCTGCCACATCTCTTTGGTTTTGCTCTACATTTTAACACACTTGAGATCATTTTAGTTGAACAGCCAAAACATTTTTGCACCTCTGCATCAGTTTTCTTTCCAGAGAACAACATGTTTTTTGTAGCATTTAAAACATGGCTGTGAAATATTACTGTGTTATAATTAATTTGCTTTCAATGACATTCCTTTGCAGATTTCCTCAAATATTATTTACTCAGCTGCAGAGAGTAAAAGGGTTTTATTTGAAATACTTGTTTGTGCATTGTGTAAATGCTCTACACTAGCCGTATAAAATGCAAACAGAAATAAATGTTGACTCTACCGCTTACATAAGCGTTTTTTGCCCATGTGCCCTAAAATTCTTGCATCCCATCAATAAGGTGTAGTGTAGTTAGTGGCGGAACTAATTGCTTCCTACTTAAGTTTCCACGTCACTTATGAAAGACGCACCTGACCAAAGCAGACAAGCCTGGTTGGCTTTCTAAGTGGTAGGGAAACTCACGAGGTACATTTGAAGCACTGTATTACACTGGTTAAGACGTAAATGGCACTGCATGGTCTTGTAGTTTCGGCTGTAAAACCATGGCAAAGTGTACAGTACATTGTGTAAAGTGAGAATTTAGAGTGTAAGAGAGCACAGAACCATAACCATAGGGATGTCCCGATGCACATTTTATGGCTTCCGATCCGATTTTTTTTTTAAGTCTTGTCAATGCAATCCAGTATCAATCCTTTTTTAAAAAATAATAAACTTTTTTTTTTTGTGTTGTCCAGCATCATAACAGCTGAATGGGAGTCAAGCTGCCTTTAAATGCTGAGCAAAATTTCTTTGCCAAGGGAGATTTCATAATCCAAATGAGTCTTCCTTGACATTTGACTGCGTTTATTATGAATTTTGTTGCACCACATTTCGATGCCGGACCTGACCTGAAAAGGGGACGGGTGGGGGGTG
>QODF01000282.1:0-18469 GCA_024372805.1 Oostethus manadensis | reverse complement strand
GCCCCCTGTGCCCACACCCATGTTCAATCCCCTGCACCCAACATACACACAAACACACTGACACACACCTGCACTCGCGCACACACACCCACACCCGCCCAACCCCCTGTACACTCCCCCAACCCTGGTCCTCCCAGGCACCAATCCGGCACTGGGACGCGCACCCATCCACCCCCACAGCAGCGAGTCCAGGCCAACCCAGATGCCCCCGGGGGTCATATACGCCCCCACTCCTAGGCAGAGGCAGCCCCCGGAACCCAGGGCCCAGGAGTGCCGCCCTACCCACACCCAGCCAGCCCAGCCAACCGGCTGGCAAAAAAATAAATAAATAAACTTTTGTTTTAAACATGAATTTGTGGCATTGAATGTGGTTATTCAAATAACTCTTCTAAGCATTAAAAATAATGCAACTAAAGTATTGCTGAATTTGCATTTGGAAACTGTAGGATTTTCTCCCTTAACAATAAAAACTTTCATTTAAAAACTTAATTTTGCATTCAGTTGTATTGTCATTGACTAATATTTACATTTGTTTGATGATCTAAAACATTTGCGTGACGAACATGAAAGAAAATAAGAAATCAGGAAGGTGGCAAACACTTTTTCACACCACTGTAAATTTCATCCAATTTCCATGCCGTTTTCCTCATTAGGGTCGCGGGTATGCTGGAGCCTATCCCAATTATTCAATATTTATTTATATAGTCTCAGCTGTAACAGAAGTGCTGAACAACAAAGACTAGTGACAACAAAAACACAAGAAGCATATAACAAAGCAATAGATAAAAACGTAAAACATATGTATTAATAATACATTTAAAATAAATACAAGTGTCACAAAGGTCTTATGTGCCATATGCAGTTCAGAACTAGAAAAGCACTCAGAGTGCGGAGACCTCCGCCAAGTGCCATAGTTCCCCATATTGTGATTCACACCAAAATAAAAATGCTAATTTTTTGGATCAGTCTTTGATATTTTGTTGCACCTGTTGGACACTTGTCCTGTAATTTTTTTTCAAGTGCTCTGGCCATTTTTTGTGGCGTTATATGCCCAAATGCCAAAAATGGTCCTATCGCACAATGTTAAAGAATCCTTCCAAAAATGTTTGGATCCAGACACCGATCCGGATCACCCCCAAAGTTTCATCTAAATTTAGTTGGTCCCATTTCCAACAATTCCTGAAAATGTTATCCAAATCCATTCAGAACTCAGTCGCCGCTCTTTTGTGTTGCTGCTGCGTCTGCAATTTTTCATTCATTCATTCATTCATTCATTCATTCATTTTCTATACCGCTTATCCTTATTAGGGTCGCGGGTATGGTGAAGCCTATCCCAGCTGACTTCGGGCGGGAGGCGGGGTACACCCTGGACTGGACGCCAGTCAATCGCAGGGCACATATAGACAAACAATCATTCACACTCACATTCATACCTATGGACAATTTAGAGTCGCCAATTAACCTAACATGCATGTTTTTGGAATGTGGGAGGAAACCGGAGTACCCGGAGAAAACCCATGCAAGCGCGGGGAGAACATGCAAACTCCACACAGAGATGCCTAACGAAGATTCGAACCCTGAACCTCCTGACTGTGAGCCCAATATGCTACCTACTCAACCACCAAGCGGCCGTCTGCAATTTTTTTTATGACAAATTGCAATTTTTTAAGACTTATGTATTTATCAACATATTTATTTAACTTTTTTCAACAAATAGCAGAACATGAGCCGAGAACATTGCTGCAAACTTGCAAACGTTTTTTTGGTGAACTAGTCAACATCAGTTGGTGAAGTCCTGCTAGCAGACGAACTACCTTTTGGAGACCACTGTGATATAGTGTCACTGTCTAAAGCTGTACACACAACATGTTTCTGTTGCACAACTTTGACACACAACTGGTGTTTTGAAGACAGGCCGTAAGAATCATGACGATAACAAGAGAGCAAGATTGTTAAGTGACAGTTTAAAAAAGGTAGTTGTGATGACTATTGTAGTTTATAGCTCATCCAAGGGACAAAACCGGATCCAAAAACAAGATTTTGGTGCATATTTTTCAAAACAAAGTGCATTGAAACATCCACCAATAATACTCATTAGGGTCGCGGGAATGCCGGAGCCTATTCAATGAAACATTTGCATGTTATTTAAATTGTTGTCAAACTAATTGTGGTCAGTACATGCATAATGAAATATATACTGTATGTACAGTGGTGTTCAAAATAATAGCATTGTAATGCGGCTAACCAGATAAACCGCTATCACTAGTCTATTTTTATTGCTACATGGCAAACAAGTTACCAGTAGGTTCAGTAGATTGTCAGAAAACAAACATTACCCAGCATTCACGATATGGACACTCTTAAGGCTGTGCAATTAGGTAATTAGTTGAAAATGATGTGTTAAAAAATTAGCAGTGTGGCATTCAACAGTGATCAGTGATGAATATTGTGAAAAAACGGGTGTGAGAAGAACACTACTTGTACTGTACATTGAATAAAAAGTTGATTGGAGAAGGGAAAACTTATAAAGAGGGTGAAAAATTGTTGGCTGTTTAGCTAAAATGATCTTCAATGCCTTAAAATTGAGAACAAAACCAGAGACATGTGGCATAAAATGGAAGACAACTATCAAAATGGATCGAAGAATAACCAGAATAGCAAAGGCTCAGCCAATGATCAGCTCCAGGACAATCAAAAATAGTCTAGAGTTACCTCAAAGTACTGTGACAGTTAGAAGATGTCTGTGTGAAGCTAATCTATTTGCAAGAATTCCCCGCAAAGTCCCTGTGTTAAAAATAGACATGTGCAGAAGAGGTTAGAATTTGCCAAAGAACGCATCAACTGGGCTAAAGAAAAATGGAGGAACATTGTGTGGACTGATGAGATTGTGTGAGACGACCCCCAAATTCAAGCCACAGTACACAGTGAAGACAGTGAGGCATGGTGGTGCAAGCATCATGATATGAGCGTGTTTCTCCTACTATGGTATCGGGCCTATTTATCGCAAAGCAGGGATCATGGATCAGTTTGCATACTTGAAGAGGTCATGTTGCCTAATGATGAAGACACGCCCTTGAAATGGGTGTTTCAACAACACAATGACCACAAACACTCTTGTAAACCAGCAAAATCCTGTTATGTTATTATTTGATGGAGTGGCCAGCCTACCAGACCTTACTCCAATGGACAACTTGTAAGGTGACATCAAAAATGCTGTTTCTGAAGCAAAACCAAGAAATGTTAATGAATTGTGGAATGTTGTTACAAAATCTTGGAGTGGAATAACAACTAAAAGGTGCCACAAGTTGGTTGACTCCATGCCACACAGACGTGAAGCAGTTATAAAAAACTGTGCTCTCAACTCACAAATTATATTAGTTTAGTGATTCACAGGATTGACAAATTCTAGAAACAAAAAAGTTTGTATAAAATAGTTTTGAGTTTGTAAAGTCAACGGCAGACACTGCTATTTTTGAACAGCCTCCTTTCAACTAATTGTCGTATTGCAGTTTGCCATGTAGCAATAAAAATACATATATTAATAACAGTGATTACCGGTAATCTGGTTAGTCACAGTGGACTGCGAACACTACTGTATCTATATACCATATATGTCCAGTCATAGAATATATTGTATTACTTAACATTGTTTTCTATTAAAAAAAACATATTTTCAAGGTGCGTCGGATTTTATTTTGCAGTATCAAACGCTGGCAAAAACAGAACCGCTTTGTGCTGCACTTGGCGAGGGAAATAAATGAGTCTTGTTATTGTGACAGGCCCAGATAAATCTTCATTGGCTTTCATTGCATTTTTATTTCTAACCTATAATTTCACCTCGCAGCTTAACATCTGCATAGCCTTTTTGCCATGTCTCCATAAAGTGTGTGCGCCAAATGCACAGGTGGCGTATGGGTGAGCACAATCTCACGTCAAGTTCTTTATTTTAGGTACCACATTTTGCGTGAAAAACCGGGTATGCATCTTTTCCGTTCCGTTTTGTTTGTCACAAGCTTTATAGGCAAGGCCCCTGCTCAAACACAACTGAACATTCAGGGACAGGGACAATAGCCTAAGATGATCTGTTTGACCGCAGTCATCTTATCCACAAAAACACAAGTAGTCCTTGAAACCCACAACAGTGCAGTAGGCGGGTTTAGGACAGAGTTAATTGTTCTGAATAAAACTCAAGTGCGGTTAGTACTGTTTACAATAATATATGACAAATACAGTATTCAAATTGGCCTCCTTTACAGCCCTCTTATTCATTAGACCAGTGGCTCCAAAACTTTTTTTTGCCGCCCCGTCCTTTTGAGATGAAATAATTTTCAGCCCCCATGACATGAAATAGAAGATTTAAACTTTGTAAATGTTTTTTTTTTTTTACATACATTGCAAACATTGTCTGTAACACAGCCGTAAAACATCTCTATCCTTTAGACAATCGTTTAGTAAACGCCGTCGCGGCTGCCCGGCTGGAAGAGAAACCGTGCTTCCTGCTCCGTGCTGCGCCCTGTCGCCTCGAACGCCCGTCCCACGTCGTCGCCCGGTGAGGAAGTAGGGGGAGGCCGTGGTGCTCTGAACAACATACTAGGAGCGCGTGCCAATAGATGTGGAAGCTTAAGAGAGTCGCACTCGCGCTAAGTCAACGCCCCCAAAGTGGAAAATAAATCTATAAACAAGGCGCTTCGTTACTAAGCGTGTTCATGGTAGCCCCTGTCATAATGCCGCCGCTTGAAAACCCCCTGCATTAGACCATCTTGCAAAACTGGGGTTGGGCATCACGGGGAACCGGGACCAACATCCCGATTGTCCGGGATTGTAATGTTTTTTTTTTCCGATTCCATGGATCGATGCCCACTTCGCTGACCAGCAGGAATAACCACCAACACCAAGAAGAAGAAGCTGGCCAGGATGAGTGATTGTTTGCACAGTACTCTTTTAGCAACAGTCAAGGGACCTTCTCAACTCGCGTGACACACTTACGGCCTTCACAGTAAGAGCGCTTTGTGCTATATCTTGTTTGCATTCATAAAAAAGGGTAAAGTCAACATTGAGGCAAAAGTAATCATATTTTGTGAACTTGGACTCCAGTAAAAATGTTATATACTTGCAATAATTCAATTTCAATTTTTAATTTGTTAACATTATTGCCATTATTGTTCGTGTCCTTGATGTTTTATAAAGCTAAATTGTAATAATAAAGAACGTTGTAAAGACCGAGCGGAACGACAAGACAACAACATCCATTACGTCACTTCCGCTTAGAGTACGTCAAACATGGCGCTGCTACTAAGGTCAGAATGTTTACTCTCTATGATTGCGGGCCTCGGCTGGGATTGATTGAGGTTTATGGTGCAAATTAAATTGACGCGTAGACTTACGCGTAACGTGATTTTGTTAGAACCAAAGCAGGGACTTCGGAGCGTTTTGGGTGCCTTTATTCACCGTGAAGTTACTGCGACATGGAGCGGAGCTAGCCGGCTAACGTTAGTCGCTGTTGGAAGGCTAGCGCGATAGCAAAGAGGGGATCCTGTTAACTTGGCAATAGTTAACATTATTTCTCACCTACGCCGAAATGTATTCATCTTATTGTGAAACTATGGGTTCCGTGTGTTTCAGTCCGGCGCAATATTTGGATATTTTGGTGTGGTTTGTCCTTGAGTGAGCCGACGTAGCCTTCCTACCTTCCCTTGTTAGGAAGGTTAGCTCATCTCAGAAGGTTCCACTGTAACTGTGTTGCTTTGTCAAAGATATTGTTAACGTTTCTAAAGTCCAGTTGTAACGCTCCTCTCCTGTCTCTTGTATGTATGCAGGACTTTGTTCCATCAAGGAGTGTCTGTCTCCAGGCCGCAGTGCAGTGTCTTCTTCAGGCGGTATGTCCCCTAACAATGTGTCTTTGTCTCACTCTGTAAGTTGACCGGTGCCCTGAAAGTTGTCTTTTTGGACCTACAGTGCGGCTCCAATGGGAACAACTGCAAATGAGGAGATGAACAAGTTTTGGGCCAAAAATACCAGATTAAACCGACCCATGTCTCCTCATATCACCATCTACAAGTATGTGCCTTTGTGTTATTGGATCCTAATTGTTGTGTTGGATGTCCCGATCCACATTTTTTGTCTTCCGATCCGGTACTGACATGGATTTGTGGAATTGGAGCAAGGTATTGCTGAATTTACTTTTTTTTTTTTATTACATAGCATGACCAACAATATTGTTTGGTTTTTGTAACAAATCTCTTTAAGTCAGGTCCCTAATGAATCGGCCCGATGTCGTGTGAGACGCCTTTCATATTCGATCTTCAAAATGCAGCGGCTCAGCAGCCAATCCCGATCCTGAAGTTCGGATTGGGACATCTCTTGTAATTACTAATTACATTTTTTTTTTTTTTCCTATTTCGTTGCGCCACATTTCGATGCCGGACCTGACCTGAAAAGGGACGGGTGGGGTGAGGGATGTAAGAAAGGGTGCAGAAGAACCTCACAAACATATTTCAACCATATTATAAACAACCGTGATAATCAAGATTTCAGCAACAACCAGAACAGTCACAGAGCAAAATGAGCAAAAATACAGGGGAAAGAAGAAAAAAAAATACTAATAATAATAATGATAATACCAATATTCATGTACACACATTCATATACATATACACACACACAAACATATATACACATACATACATACACACACACACATATATATACATGTATATATACACACACACATATATACATATATATATGCACATATTCGTACACGTATACATACACATACTGTGCACAAGCACATATACATGCAGTACATACATACACACACATACAGTGTGCCTATATATCTATACACACATACATTAATTACTATTATATCACTACTACTAGCATATACTACTACTACTATATCACTAATTACATTTTTAATGAATTAATTGAGGGGTGCTGATTTATTCCACCGCTGACAAAGGATGGTCGTCTCACTGGATTAATTTAATTATTTTCAGGTTATTTGCGTAGCCATCTAACTGTCATGCACATACGTCTCTGTTGTCCACCATTTTAGCTGCCATTTGACTAATGATCACACCGTGAGCCACTCCATCAAGTGTTTGTTCTTCAAATGGCGTATAAAATTAACACTTTTTAACGTGCCTCGTGAGATAGTTCTCGTGGCATGTGTTGGCAGGTAAGTTCCACACGGCGGACATGTTGGTTTTGGAATGCCTGCCAAATGTTGAAAGAAAGTGGGAAGTGATTGGTGTTGAAAGGCATTTATTGGGATTTTAATCAGTGGCCTATCGATCAGCGCATTTGTAGTGTATTTGTTATTGTTGATGAACTCTTCACAAGAAGTCGTTTTTAAGTGACTAGTAGCCAGGGTGAAGAGTTTGAGCAAATCAGGCTTTATCTTAAAGTTGAATATTTGTACTGTGTCCTTTATATGACATGTGTGGAAATGTTATGCATTTGTTTTATTTGCTAGAGGCCTATGATTTCCATGTTAACGGAGTCGCGGGATTGGCAGATAAAAACACAATTTACTGTTATGTTACTGAGACTTGTGGAAATTGACATCGTGAGGATGAAATGTTGTCTTGGTGAGGAGAAGGAACATTCGTGTCGGAAATTATATGCCCTCCAGGCAGCTCAATCGTGGCGGAATGTCATAACAAACACTAAAGTGCCCCTTCCAGAACTAAACATGTTGCTAGCGGAACCTCCTCCTAGCATCGCTTCCGCTAGCTTCCATTCGCAGAGCTAGCATGCTAGTGAGGTTGTGTGCACAACTTGGGTTGAATGAATATATTTTCACGGTTTTGCGTTTTTTTCTGCTTTAATGTAAGAGCGTTTTACAATGCCCAATGTCAACATACAAAAAGCATGTTTATTTTTGCATCCAGCCCACCTTAAAGAGACATTGTCACACACAGAACATCCTTCCGGCACAGTTTGACACGTCTAACTGTAAACAAAATACAGTTTGCGTCATAAAAATATCTTACAGGTGCAATTGTATGAGTGACTACTTCTTCCTTAGTCACAAGCACCGACATTAGTTTGTTGAAGATTTTGTAGAAATGTGTGCATAGGCTAACATCCCATTAGAAAGGTTAGCCAAGCTACATCCATTTGGGCTGGATTGTCCATTGATGGATTGTGTCAGTAAATGTAAGGTTATTTTTGCATTTAATTAACGGACCTTTTATTTACTAACCCAAAAATCACAAACAAAGTGGGACGGGTTGCCGCTTGCGACAAACAACATATACATGCAAAAACTATGGGATTTGTATCTGTATGTAGTTTTTAAAATAAAGTAATGGCCCTTATTTCCTAAATTGGTAAAAAAAAAAAAAAAGTCTAAAATGTCAAAATCGGAATAAAAAAAATTTAAATGGAATTTTGGAAAAAAATTAATCTTATTTCATAGGGCCCTAATTTATGTTTAGTATTTAAGTGTGGTGACTCCCCTTTTTCTCTGCTTCGTCTGAGAGGGGCAGCAGCATCGCATGGCAACACTTGTTGCTTTGTGACACATGCTTTCTTGTCAGATTCTCGAAATGTCTCTGCACTAGATTTGTCACGAGTCGTTTTTTTAAAAGGGTATCTAAAGGGGATTGATAACTTGCTTATTATGGAGACAAAGTTGTCTTTTTATTCTCTTACAGTGTGTTTATAATCATAGTGCTTTAGTCGGGATTTTTTTTTTATTACCTAGGATGGTGAAAGATATATTTAAAAAATGTGAGGAGGACATTTTGCCATTGTTTGTTTTGTGTTTTACGCGACATGTTTTTAAATTTTTACGCGACAAAAATACTTTTTATTGGCAATGCTAACGCTGTTTAGGACACGTTAGTAAAAAAAAAAAAAAAAAAATTGTCTCATTTCTTGGGTTGGGATTAAAGGATCAATTCATTCAAATGTTGTTCTTGCAGTCTAAGTTGAATTTTAAACATATCTTTAAAGTGTTGTCTCATTGTTTAGATGGTCCGTCCCCATGATGATGTCCATCACACACAGAGGAACTGGAATCGGCCTCAGTGGAGGTATCACGTCTTATTTTTTATTCTTTTATTTACTTTTTGTTTCACTTATTTTTCCGAGGTCAAATGAGTAGTATTCCATCGCAACTGTCAGGTCCCCATTGACCCAAAAATGACTTTGGGGCATCCTACTGCACAGCTATTGATTGCTGTGGGGAGCGTTTACTAAACACGAATCTGTTCGATACATTTCACTCGTTTGCGACGCGTGAAATGAAGTCACTGTTGGGTGGCTAAACAGCTTGCAGCAGTGAGACTTGACATGCATCAGCACTGTTGATCTCCATGCAGTGTTTTGTTGTTTTATTTTTGCCTGAACGAGATTCAATTTTATTTGCATGTTGATGGATTGTCTAAAGGTCAGAAAGCTCATCTGCCAATCTGATTCCCACACTGAGAAGACCAAATTTCCATCCAACCACATTTAAACATCTCTGCCAACAGATCTGCCAACAAGTCACACCTTCCAATCTATTGATTTTGCCTCATTTTTCTTTTGTAACATCTTTTTCATACTTTTAATATGGGACATTCATTAACTGTCCTTGTTGCAGCTATTTCCGCCTTTGCCGTGGCTGCTCTGGCTCTGCCCGGAAGTTACCCCCACTACCTGGATCTGATCCACTCGCTCTCCATTGGCCCATTCCTCATCGGCCTGGCTAAGTTCGGCATAGCCTTTCCCTTGTCTTTCCACTCCTACAATGGGATCCGCCATTTGGTAAGACACACATCAGACATGGACGTTTTTTTCCAACTTTCCATGCATACTGAACTGCAATCTATTAATGACATGATCTTCCAAAATGCATAATTGGCCTTGACACATTTGCAAAAACATGAAAAGGAAAACAATACATGTTTAGAACTACAAACTACAAACATTTTTTTTTAAATCTTGTGATTATTGTAATGTCACAAGATGGAGCTTCCTGTGACTGCCTTTAGATTACAGGGGGGCCACTGCAGCAACCAGTGCTCGTTGTGAAGAGCGATATTTGCTTTCATTTCAGTCCCAAAAATCTTTGCTAGATTTGTTGTGAGGCGCTTTTTTGAATAAGACTGTCTGGGCGGCTCTGAATACTTACTAAGTATAGTGACAAAGTCCTAAATGTTGGCATCATTGGTCCGACATGCGTTTTTATTCACTGGCAGACCAGGTGCGTTATAATGTTTATAAGCAAGGGTGAACAGGTAACCCAAATTATTTTTGGCAGGGAATGGATAGGAAACACTTCGTTAGGCACACCTGCACAATTTGGTCAGTTTTGATTGACAAAACATAATAAAGCTGTAATATGGCTAAAGTGTCTGTACGAGAGTCAAAATATTAGTAATATGGTACACTGCCATAAACTCTCAATGGATCAGTCAAAACGCTGCATTCTTGTATTTCGAAAGGCTTCTATTAGATCAGGGATTTCAAACGCGTGTCAAGGAATGCTAACACGCTGCAGGTTATCGCTTTAACCAGTTTCCCCAGCAGGTGATTTTAATGATCAACACCTGCTTTAAATTGAGGGAAGGAGCTCACCAATTGAAGCACCAGCTTTAGTGACTGACTGAAAAGAAAACCTGCAGGGTCTCAGGCCCTCCATGGCTCGAATTTGAGACCCCTGTATTAGATTGTGCAAGGAGCTATTCAAGGTATTAACATTGTGGGCGGGATGAATTTTGCATCAAATCTATGTAAATAGCATTTCAACAATGAGTAAATGTATGGCGCAGCGGACACAACATAATCTCAACATATTTATCTTTTTCTAATAGAGAAAAACATGCCGGCTTTTTGATAAATCATGCTTGCACACAAAGCTGTGTGTTGTTGAATTATGGCTAAAAATGGTTTACGTCACACTGTGCCGCACAGCACTTTATCACTTACACCAATATATACAAAATGAACATGACTAAAACCTAATTTCAATACAATTTAGTTTAGCATGACTATGATTGTCCAGGTTTGCACTTTTGTGTGTTTTATTGTACAAGTTTCATTTCTGCAAGCCTCATTTGTTTCATTTGACCAATAGCCCCTTTGTCTTTCAAGAAACCTCATTTTATTCACAATACATAAGAGGAGTGGATGCTCAACTGTCCTTCTTTTTCTCTCTTCCCAAAACGATTTCCCCCCTTTTCTGTTTTGAAATTCTTATCCATATTGTAATCAGTGCTGGGATATTGGCAAAGGCTTCAAAATCCCAGAGGTGTACAGCACGGGCTACACAGTGATTGGCCTGTCAGTCATCACCTCCATCGCCGCCACTCTCCTCTGAGCTCAGCATCAGCAAGTCAAAGTGCATAGTGGGATTTATTTGTGTGTATGTATATGTTCTGTTGTGGCATCAGAGTATTAAATAAAGAATGCTATGTACAGTATACATGCTCCATGTGTAAATGGTTTTGTGTTGTCTCAAGTGTTGTCACTCTGCAGTGACTGACCTTTTTTTTTAGCAGTGTGAACAGGAGAAACCACATTGATGTTAAACAGCTTTAATTACCTTTTAAGTGCCCATTGTGTGTGTGTGTGTGTGCGCGTGCTTGCGTACGTGCACTGCAGCCAGCCATTCATATTTTAGTTTGTGCAGGCGGTAGTGGCACAGATGCTGATGACGAATACAAGGACCTGAGTGTGTTTTAAAAAGATGGCGGTGTAAGTCAAGCCGTGAACATGCTCCACGCTGGTTGGCTGCCCGCCTGCCTTTCTGCTCGCTCGCTTGCCTGCCTCCGGGCCTGGTCCAACCTCCCACTGGGCCACATAAGAGCTGCACGCTGCAACTCCTGAGCTAGGTTGCTCCTGCAGTGTGAATAAAAGCAGGTCCAGGTGTAATGGCTGATCCTGCTCTGTTTGTGTAGTGTGCACTAACACATGTACTGTGGGGATTTGCGAGAAAACAAACACACACTGGTTTTCATCACAGTCTGCTTGTTAGAAGACACTAATGCTGCATAACCCGCTTCCAAGAAACATCTAGGGATGAAGTATATTCACAAATAAATTGAGAAAATGTCCATAAACTTAACTGCAAACATTTTTCTTTGATTTATTGCCCACCGATTCTGATAGGACTAAACATTGTTTTCTTCCTGTGGACCAAAATGTCCATGTTTTAAGATTGACGTGGGCTGTACATAAACAACTAAAAACAATATGCCTTGACAATTTGTGCCGTAAATAAAATGGCTAAAAGTGTTCTGCACCTGCTTTGTGTTCAATCATTTTGACTATGTGTGTATATGCAGTCTACCATAGCTGTAAAATGCAGAGAGGGGTGAATAAAACTGTCTGCTGAGTTTTAGCTCTTTTGGCTCATTCGAAAACATGTCTGCTCACTTGTGTTGTTCGTCAGAAAAAAAAGCTCTGGAGCAGTTAGCTTCCATCCAACTGCATTATCAATTTGTTAGCGGTGGCTCGAGGGGAAGATGCTTGTCAACTTGGATTTAGCCTCCATTGCTGTTGTGGTGGGTTAAGCAATGTGCTGGTGAGCTGTGATGCTTGTAAAAGAATATACAATTACTGCCAGTGTGTGTTCCCTGCAACATGGAGACTGTTATTTGATTGTGTTGCTTTAGCTTGCAGCGCTCATTGTTCTGTACTTGCCAAAGGAAAGTAATTAAGGTTCAACGTTGAGTGAGTTTTTGGCTTGATTGTTGTATGGATTCGGCATCATGGCGCTAATCTGCTTCAAGGGAGATGAATGGATTCTTGTTTGCACCCCAAAAATATTTTTATTTGAGCACCACTCTGGCTGCTGGTCTTTGTTGTAACGTAGTGTATTTGTTTAACCGTAATAATGTCAACATGGTTGATCAACATTTTCATTTTAGATGGGAATGCACAACAGCAGCAATACAGAACAAAAGGCCGCTAATGAAAACGCATCTTCAGCATCCCCTGCCGGCTGGCGCCTGCTTCACCACAGGGCTGCGGTCCTGATGCTGAGGGAATCACGGGGATGCTGCTGCACAGAGGAGGAGGGGGTTGCGCATAAACCTTCTGTTGAAATTTCTTGTTCTGCCTGAGTCTCTGTGGCGCAATGGAATAGCGCGCTGGACTTCTAATCCAGAGGCTCCGGGTTCGAGTCCCGGCAGAGATGAATGTAATGTGTTTGTGGCATTTTTGGACAGCAGGAAAAACATACATCAATGATGTACTGTGGCTTTACAGACAGATGGGCTTGTGTGTATGAAGTCTGGCTGTAGGATGTATGTAACAATGAATGATACCACAGTGGAAAACCCTCACAGTTTTTATTACGGAAATCCAAAACAGCGCCCAAAGACGTCAGTATGTGCATAAAGGTCGCTGCAGCCTTAATATGCAAATGTTTTCCTCCAAAGGGGTGAAAAGTCTGAAAGCGTCTCCAGTGTGGTGCACAGTGCAGCCTTTGTGCATTTGTGCTCTGCTACTGTCCACCACCTCGAGCTAAGGAGCATGCAGGCGTGTGAAAGGCACACGTGCACGCTTCCAGCACCTGAGGCTTGCGTTTAAAAGCAGGGGAAAAAAGCCTCTTCCATCTTCATAACAAGTGTTTAATGGCGCCAGATGCCTTTCTATTCCCACCATTTCAGACACTAAACTCTAGTTGGATTTGAACACAACGGCACTTCTTGGAGAAAATGAGCCTGTTAAATATTATTATTTTTGTTATGCGTGTAAAACAACAGCAACAGACAGCATTAGGGAGCTTTTTCATATTCCAGCAAATTCAGTTTGGACACCGTTCAAGGATCATTGAAGGTGAATTTTTGTAGTTGTCGGCTTTAGAAAAATCGACTTCAATCAGGTTTTTTTTCAAGTATGGAGAGCAGCTGCATGCTTGAAGATCTCTCAAATAACCCCTCCATCCCACTTCCCTCTTGTTGCCTTTATTATGCTGTCGTTTCTTCGTCCTTTTCATTTTCTCAACGAGTCAACGTGTTTCAGGCTGCTGCCACCGCCTCCATCCATGTTTAACCCCATCGCGCAGCCTGCACACACACACACACACACATCTAATCCACCACTAAAACTAATCCTTAATCCTCTCTGGCAAGTTGAACAAACCCTGCCTCCACCCTGCAGCCTCCCCTCCCCGCCTTCCTTCCCTCTGCATCCTCATTCCCAAACGGGACTGCCTGGTGCGTGCGTGCAAACATCAGGATTTTCAATGAAGGCCACGCTAATATACTCCACGAGGGCAGGGAGTATCACTCAATTTTTTCAGGGTTAAAAACAGACAATTTGAGGTCTGATTTCAGTACATCAACATCAGTAAGAACCATGTAACCTGTTGCCTTGCATCTGATGCGATGTGTGGCGTCTGTTCAGAATTAAAAAAGAATTTAAAAAAAACTACTGACCATTTAGCTGATACTTGTCTCAGGAACAAGGTCAAGTGTGAGTTGCGTAAAGCTAAAACAAGTTATTTTTCAAAATTGATCGAAGAAGCCAATGGCTTAGCTCCAAGCTATGGCATCACATAAACAAATTGACCAGTTGAAGAGGTCTCATACAATAAAATATTTTCAATCAACAACAGGCCTCCTGGGAGTACATTTGAGGTTCTTTTAGATCAGGAACCACTTCATGAGGTGAATGAGACAAAATACTTGGGCATCATTTTGGGCCAACACCTAAAGTTTCAAAGTCATGTCAACCATGTTTGCACAAAGGTTAAATACAATCTGTTTCCAGTTCATCAGAAGAGAGTTACCTCACCGTGCGGCTTTATTGTACATGCACGCAATGGTGTTTTTACGTCTGTCCTATTGCATCACAGCATGGGCTCAAACATCAGCTTCCACTCCGAAACCTGTAACCTCTCTGTATAAAAGTGCAGTGAAGATTTTTGATAAGAAACCAATTAGATGGCATCATTGTGAAATCATACAGACGCATTTTAGTGCTCTGAAATTGATTTTTAAAAGTCTGAACGACTATGTTTCGCCGCTGTTCTCTGGTCTCATGGTCAGACGTCAGGCTCTCAGAGTTTCCACCGGAGCCTCAGTCAGTGGGGACTGTGTTCTTCCAAAGTTCAGCTCATCCTTCGGACAGTCAAGCCTCTCATTTAAGCGTGCTAGTCTGTGGAACTCTCTCCCTGCTGGACTAACATGAGGACGTTTAACAGAGAGCTGAAACAGTGGCTGAAGTCAAGGCAGAGTTGTTCACATGTATAAATTGTGTTTTGTATATTGTGTTTTAACTTTTGTAATTTGAAAAGCCCCCTATGGACAGGTGTTGAAAATTAGCATTCGTGCTACTACGCTCAAAACAATTCATCTGGTTCGTTTAATGTTATTGCTATGTCCATATTAAATAAATACATTTTTAAATAAAGAAAATTCTGATCGGAATCATTCAGATTCCGATGGGCAATGCTCTTTCCTCTTTCCTACAGCCTATGTTATTGTTCTATATAAACACACTGTCATCTCTGGGAATTAAGTTGACCCAGAAATGTTCTGGCTTTGGAGGTAGTATTTGAAGCCTTTTATGCTGCTTGTGAAAAAAATTGCCATTTTTCTGCCATTTTATGTCATTGTTCTGTATAAACAGCACAGACCCGAATGATACATTTGACCCGGCGCTTTTTGCAGCCTTCTTTTTAGAAGCCCCTTTATTGTGGTTGTATAAACCACGGTGCATTTTTCCTGCCATTTTCTGTCCTTGTTTTGTATAAATAGCAGTGACCTGCAATGAAGGGGATAAAGTCAACCCGGCACTTTTCTAGCCCCAGTATTAGAACCCCCTTTCACACTTCCTGTGAAATCTGGCATTTATCGTGATGTTTTTTGGTGTCATTGTTCTGTTTGAACAGCACTGACTCACTGACCCTCTAGTCAGTATCAGAAGCCCCCTCACTGCCATTTTTCCAGCTTGTCAGGTAGTGTCAGATTCTTTAAAACTGCCTGTATAATCTTGTCATTTACCCAGATTTGTCCCATGTTGCTCTTCTCTGTATAAAGTACTGACATGGAATGTGGGGGAAGTGTCAGCCTGTCAGTTTTCTAGCTTTGGAGGTAGTACAAGAAGCCCTGGATAGTGTCACTTTACTGTTCTGTGTAAACAGCACAGAACTTGAATGATTGGACGCTGCAATGTTCCGTATTTCCGAATAGCATCATTAGCTCCTTTTGTACTGCTGTTAATTACCAGCATTTTTTTCCTGTGTTGTTCTGTGTACAGTGCACCATAGGGGTCACAAAGTTGACTTTTGGGTTGCTATGGGTACCCCTTTCACACTGCCCATACATTTTTACCCATTTCCTGTGTAACACACACAGAATAGCAAGACAAAGTTGGACTCTGATCTTTTCTGCTTTTAAAGCATCTGTGAAGCCCCAGGAAAATGCATAAAAATGGGGGGTTTGTGAAGCATTCAAGCATATTCAAGAGTCAAATTCATGTTGAGCGTTTGATGCATGTATGATAAACTCGTACATGTTGGCAGGTCTGCACTAGCATTGAACGTACTCCTAACCTCTTGCAGGGGGAACCCGCCCCGCTGTTTGGGAATGTTATTTGCTGTCTTTTCTTGTATGTGTGACAGTTCTGTATATAAGGCACTGACCCAGCAATTTCCCGACTTGAAGTTAGCATGCAATGCCTCTTTGCACCCCTGCCTTTTTTCTGCTTTTAGCCCAAGAGGCTGTTTTGCATACACAGTAACTGACAAAGTGAACCCACCACTTTGCTGACTTAAGGGGTAGTTTCTGCTTTCGTACTGCAAAAGTCTGGCTTTAAATGTGATGTAGGATCTGGTGTACAGAGGCAGGACGGCAGCTGTGTGAAAGGGTAAAGTTAACACTCACAGAGTCGTCGTGCACGTTATTTGACGGCGGGATGCTGTATGGCTGCGTGAAAGCGCACAGCTACGGAACTATTCCGCTTAGCTGGGTTCTGTGCAGGAGGCACGGATGGCTAAATGCAGGTTCTATTTTGGGACGCCTGTGTGAAAAGAGGCTACGGGGGACAAAAGTCGGGTCACAGTCGTGATCACGTGTTTTATGTTTACATGATGACATGCCTGTGTGTGTGTTGCGCTTCACCCCCACCTTGGCTCTGGCCCTGCATGCTATGTTCTGCTGGTGGTGCGGGCCAAACGCTATTAAAATCCCCTCCCTCGCTTGTCCCCTCCCTCCGCGCTCCCTCCTCTCCGCTCTCTCGTCTTTCAGCCAGACTTGTTTTTTGCTGCAGTGAGCGGCAGCAGTGTAGAGAGAGACGTGAGGAAAAGGAGCCGGGGGGGGGCAAAAGCACCAGAAAAAAATAACCCCCAAACAACAACAACAGACACAAGAAGGACATATTCCGTCGCAAGAAGGAGCGGATACATCAGACGGAGTGGGAAGGAAGGAGCCTCCAGCCGCAAGGAGCATCACCAGCAGGGAAGCCAAGTGGAGACAAGGAGGCGGAACGTAACGGTGAGTGGCTGGTGCGTGCGTGTGTGCGTGTGTGTGTGTTTATTACAGTTTATTATTGTTGCCGTGCAGACACACCTGTCACTACTGGCGCGCTTCTGCCGGAATGCGCACCGTGAGAACGGGGCGGAGCGCGCGCGCGCGCTGCTAATCTGTGATGCGGGCGACGCGTAATCCTTTTGTTTTTCGGTCCAATGTCTTATCTTGAAAGGCTGCGCCCTCACGCACACTTCCAAAAAGGATCGTCGTCTGCGAGTGCGCGCGCATCGGGGAATGTCGTCGTGGACGCCGTGATTGTTACTGATGTTCGTAAAGTGTTTGGGTGCGTTTGCGGGTTATCTCCCCACGCCCTCCCGCGGGCGCTGGTTTCCTTGTCATTCGTCGACACCGCTCAACAGGGAAAGACCGGACCGGCAATAAGACCCCCCCCCAAGTCCACCCCATCGCTGTGCACACCCATCCCCCTCCCTCGCGTCTGTCCCGCACGCAACGCTCCCTCCGCGCCGTGACAATGAGCGTGCGCTTTTTCCGCGCTATTTTGGGGAGGGTGCGTGTCTGCTTTGCAGGACAGGAGCACCTTTACCTTCACGTCCTTCCTCCATACACAGCCATGTGAAAAACGAGGACACCCCCTGATGTAACCCCAAAGGGGGAACGTTTGTGAGAACATTCCCACCCGCGGGGCTGCCTGTGCTGTATTAGTTGTCTGCCAAATTCGCCGCACGCACGGTGGCGCTGTTTGTGACCCAAAGTTTGACCCACATGGATGGGACTGACTTCGAATTTCTCGCATGGCCCGACATGCTCTACACTGTCACTTTAAGGTGCTCTGCCCAATCACCACGACATTTGGTACAAACCTTTAATGGGCTGACAAGCACATTCGTTCATTCATTCATTTTCTGTACCGCTTATCCTCATTAGGGTCACGGGGATGCTGGAGCCTATCCCAGCAGACTTTGGGCGAGAGGCAGGGGTACACCCTGGACTGGTCGCCAGTCAATCGCAGGGCACATATAGACAAACAA
>QODF01000163.1:1261226-1384181 GCA_024372805.1 Oostethus manadensis | reverse complement strand
ATCCTCAACTTTGGCAATGTTCAAATGCAGGCTGAATACACACCAATTCAGCTGTGCATATAACAACTGAAAGTATTTTATCTGCACTATTCACTTTTAATTCATTTGATGTAATGATTTTACAATGATTAGTTTTGTGAAATTGTTTAGCCTTCTTTTCTGTTTTGTTTTTGCACTTTGAATTACCTTGTGTACAAATTGTGCTTTATAAATAAACTTGCCTTACTAATCCATTCAGTTCCTGTCTTTGTGCTAATGGCTTCATAAAAATAAATAAAATGACCTGCAGAGCGGGCGACACCGTTAACAGTCCCAGGAACATCAGTCTCTTCCTCGGCGTAGCTTAGCATCAGATTGCGCTGCTTCCGTGTCAACTTCCTGTAGACAAAATTAACTCCATAAAATGGAAATGGAGTCAAGAGCGGTGAGCATCCAGTTGCTTCACCTACATTGTTGGTTTGTGCTAAAACAATGGCTCTGCTGCTGCTGTGTTGTGCAATATACTTAAGTTAATAAGTGACAATGGGATCAAATATATTTCCTGTCTACTTTCAGAGCTGAATTGACGGGCCGTGAGGTTGGAGGTGGGCGAGTCTCTTACCTGGGCACTCTGATCTTGATGTGAGCATAATGATCACCATAGCTGTAACTGTTCATCCTCCGAATGCCTTTCCCTTGCAGCCGGATCACCTGATCTGCTTGGCAGCCAGCAGGAACCTGACATCAATGGTCAGAACATATGGATTGGATTTTAATAAGGAAATAGAAAGGAGTAAGTTCAGACATGGGCCACAGTATTCAGTATGATGCTGTGACTCACTAGTATATTGACGGTATCATAGAGGCCCTGCGTGGTGGCCGTGCCCCCCAGGATGGCTTGAGCCACAGAGATCATCACATCTGAGTGAATGTCAGTTCCATTCCGCCTAAACATGGGACTCCTCTGGACCTAAGTGGCCCCATTGCATTTGTTATAAAGACCTCAAATTACGTAAAGATAGACTGATAACATACCCGAAAGGTAATGAGGATTTCCTTGCTACCAACAGCCATGCGCACAGTCTGCCCGTTGTCCACCCCTGTAAAGAAACACCACAGTGCCAAATCACACATGAGAATGTGGTAGATTGTCCAAACGTCCATCTTTCTCATGATTTTTCTGGGGTGGTAACCTACCAGCAGGAACCGGCACCGTAACAGTTTGCCTCTTCTTAGCCTGACCCGAGCCCCGGCACAGAGCTCAGGGCGTGATTACAATGATGCCCCTGCCGTTACAGCGCCGACATGTGGTGCGCATCATGAAAGGGCCCGTGTGCAGCGACTCCTATGAAGGAGAATTGCACATTGCTGACAAAATATGATTATAAACACAAGGGTTCTGTGTGGAGCAAGCATTACCCACGGTGCCGGTGCCGTTGCAGTAGTGGCAGTGCGACACTTTGGTTCCAGGCTCGCTGCCCTTTCCGTCACACCTCGGGCAGTTGTCTTCTATGTTCACAGACAGCTGCTTGTTGACACCTTTTGCCGCTTCGGCAAACGTCAGCTCCATCACAAACTAATCGACAGGAAGACAAGCGAAGCACCTCAGTATGTGAGTGCTAACAAACAACATAACTATTTTATTGACCCCAAATATTGCATTGATACCAAAATATTCAGGATCATAAAAATATATACTTAAAACCCCCAAAAAGATTCATTTTGTCTTATTTATCTTTGATTCAGTCTTTAAAAATAAATCATCTTATATACAGGCAAGTCTTTTAGTCAAAGTAGATTTTAGAAAGTAATAATGACCACTGCCATTCCTTGCTAGGTCACTATTTAGGTTTCTGTAGTCCTTCTTTCATTTCTTAAGATTGTTATTTATTTGTTTGAAAGATCAACAAAAGCCAGCCGTATTGGTGGGGTTCTTGTCGCACTTCTTCTGATGTAAATGGACAGGAGACAGGTTTCCTCTGGTGTCCATGTTTTTGGAGCATTTTATTGTGAGTTAGCAATGAAATGTAATAAAGACGGATGTAATTTGCTGACGTATTTTTTAGGTAAGCCCTCCCACCTATTTATGCTAATGGTTTGCTTACTCGGCCCCGCAAGTTTATGGAGCCAGAGTTGAACCAACAACGGAACCTATTTTGTGAAACCATGACAAACCAAAGATCTGAGAACCAGCTCCAAAAATGCCAGTCTTATTGGAAAAGGGGTATAAGTGGAGGAAAAAATGTTATCCTCCCAGTCCGTGTGGAAGTGGTAAGATTTTGGCCTCTTACTTTGCTTTTTTTCCCCTATTCTATTTGAAATCCTTTCTTAAGTTTAGAATAAATAAATTGGAGGCTAACTAGTTAGCTTGGTAGCATGCAATGTTTAAAACGGCTGCTGTCTCATGTCCCAGCTAAGATTCTACAGCCTGCACATTACAAGTAAGCAATATGTTGTAAATAAAGAATAAAAGGAGTGTAAAGATGACTATAGGGTTGTTATTTCAAGTCATTAACATGTTTTCTATAATCTAACTACAAAAATGTTCAATTTATTAATATTCATTTATTTGTCATGGTTGGGTCTGGAACCAATTAGCCGTGATAAACGATGGGCGACTCAGGTGAGAAGGTTTTTTTTTTTTTTTACCTCAGGCCGTTGCTCAAACATGCTGTTGACGTCATTGAAGCCACTGGTGAAATCCCCAAAGATCTTCCTGAAGAGCTCCTCAGGATCTAAAGTGGTGCTACCTGCTCTGTACTGCTGCTGATGGCTTGCACGGCTCGGGTCAAAACCCGCCGAGCCATACGTGTCATATTGCTTCCTCTTCAGCTCGTCACTCAACACCTATGGTAGATTTAAATATTAGAAACAGCTCTCAGCAGAAATGTAGTATGAACTGGTGTGTGTGTGTGTGTGCGTGTGTGTTTTGTTGTACATCATAGGCTTCAGCCAGCTTGGCAAACTTCTCTTTGGCCTCAGGGTCATCTGGGTTGGTGTCTGGGTGGTACTTCTTCGCCAACTATGAATAAATAAGAATAATTAGACAAGAACACATGTCTTTGCTGTATAAAGAAGTGAAATGGGTAGCTTGTCACCAGATAATATGCCTTCTTGATGTCCTTCTGTGAGGCTGTGCGGGAGACTCCCAGGACCTCGTAGAAGTCTTGCTTGTCTGCACATCTGCTACTGGAGTAGAAACATCGGTCAGCGGTGACATGGGGACATTTGGACACTGCGGACAGGACAACACATATGTCAACATCACTTGTCATCTTCCAAGCATCATGTCACACACTATCTGCATACTTACTGTCATTCTACATAGCTACATGCATTCTACTCCTTCACCTGCAGCAAAGCCGGTGTAAAATACTCTACAACTGATGTCATCAAACAGCCATTACATCAGACATGAGTGAGGTCATTTTCGTTTCGGGTTTAGTTTGTAACCTTTCATATAAAACAACACCTAACAGAGACGACATTTTAATATGTTCGTCTTTGGTGTAAATGTTTTGGTGACGCTAACAAACTTCAGCTCACTCACCTGACAGCCTGTTCAATGTCACCGCTTTTTTGTGTCTCCACAAGCTCAAATTAGCTTCAAAAACCCCCCGATATGCGAGCGAAAGCGCCACATGTCTGACGGGCACCGCCTTTTCGCGACCATTGTTTATTTGAGAAAAAACGGACGGTGTCAAACAGCGTGTAGCCAGCCGGCTAGTGGAGGACGCCATTTTAAACATCATAACTTCCGGAAAAGACACGTTCTGAGCATGTGCAAGAGAAGCGTTTGTTTATGGCGCTCATTTTATTATGTTATTTGATATATTAAAAAATAAATAACTACAATATATACATGAGACATGATTACGTTTGTTGTGGCGTAACATAAACTCTTTTATCGTTTAAAAGTGTTTAAATGCTTACAGGTTGCCACTATTGTTATCCCTTCGCCAAACAACAGGTGGCGCTCCCAAGCTGTGATTGACCACATAAAACAAGGTACGGTTTACTTTTACTCAGCAATTTCTTATGTATGTAATCAATTATATTGTTGTTTTTTGCTAACCGGGGAGTTTAAATGTAGCACCATTATTTAGTCAAGTTCAATTTCTCATTCCAAGCTACCTCCAAGCCAACCTCCTAGCTATAAGTTTGGAATGTTGATTACCACAGGAGGTGGACATGTGACTGAACACTTTAAAAATGGCCCCTCGATTTGTAACCTGTAACTGCATGCAAAATGCTCATAGATGCCACAACCAGGCGTCACGTAGCACTACAAATGCATTTAAGGCTAGTCTTCATGGCTTATCCTTAGCGCATTCTTTGCTTTAATCTCCAGCTATGGGGTCAAGCCATCAGTTCAGTGGGAGGTGGTGTCTGGGGTATCTGGGGTATCTAGACCGGGGTGTCTAAACTTTTCCCAACGAGGGCCACATACTAAAAAACGAAAGGATGCAAGAGCCACTTTTATATTTTGTAAAAATATATCAAGAAAACAATGCATGAGAACTTTGTGATGAAGGTGAAAAAGTGTATTTTTGCAGTTTTTCTAATTTTTGCTGTTGGTCTTTTGGGAATTTTCCAAATATTTCAACATTCTTCTTAAGTAATCTTTGTAAATTTGCTTTTTGAAATATTCTGACTTTATTCCCATAATATTCTAATGTTTTCCCATAAATAATTTCCAGAGATTACAACTTTATTTTGTTTTGTCTGTTTCTCATAATATTACAACCTAAATACAATAACATATTTTTTCTTTAATATTTCAAGCCTTTGTTACTAAAATTACAATATTTTCCTCATAATATTAAAAGTTCATTCTTGTGAAACTGCAACTGTTTTTCTCGTTAGAATACAACTTTCTTCTGACTTTATTCTTGCAAAATTTCAGAAGTTTTGTCCATTTGTAATGTTTCTTGTTTGTTTTCCAAATTCTACTTTCTTCTTGTATGTTGTTTTCCCACATACATGCTTATTAGTTTATTCCCATATTTCACCTTATTCTGGTAACATTATACCTTTTTTTCTTTGTTTTTTTGTTTCTTATTATATTATAGCATTACAAATATATTTGTTCTTAGTATTGCAACTAAATTCTACTTTTTTTCTGACCTTATTCTTCTAAACCTACTGCTGATTTTTCTTTTTTTTTTGCAGTTTTTGTTTGTTTTTATTAGTTTTGCTCAATTTTATTTTTAGAATGTGCTGTGGGCCAATAAAAACACAGCTGCCGGCCACAAATGGCCCCGGGACCTCACTTTGCACCACTGATCTAGACGCTCCTACACTTTCCACCCTACACACGCACACACAAACACACACAGAGTAATAAACAGTGTGCCACATTTCATTGTGAAACTTTGAACCACAAAGCATAGGTCAAAGACGACGATGTATAGAGAGAAGTGGAACAGGACTGACGCAGATTTTGGACCTCTTAATCATCAACAAATTTAAATATAAGACAAATTTTAACTCAATCTTACAGAACAATTTTCCCTTATGACACTAATTTTCAAACTGTGGTGCTAATATAGAATTCCCAGAATTTCAGTATGCAAGTATGTCTTCTAAAGTATTTTGACCACAGCCTAATGGGTGCACCACATATTACATTTTAATTTGCTGTTCCACTACTAACGTCTAATTCTATCAGATGTGTCTATACAGTATTTTAAAGAGTTAATGTTAATTTTATATTGTAAAAAGAAAATCACAATGTCCATCAAAGTGAGCATTGAGGAACACCAGTGGTAAAGATGTCAACATAAATAATGTAGATATTGAACACAAAACAAAAAAAGAATGCCACTTTTCCAATATCAGCTTGCTGGGACCTCCGTTGAATGTGTTTCCCTCTCTTCTGAGCCAGAAAAGTGTAGTTTCAGCAACTTGAAATGCAGCAACTAGCCGCAGACCTAGTGGTAGGTTTTTTGGTCTTCCAGGCCATAATAGTGTAGTTTTAGCAACTTTAAAAAATGAGATTTTGTGAGAAAAGCAGCATTTTTTGCTATCTTTGGGCACTGCCAGTATCCCTAGTGAATGTGTTGTAGGTCTCCCTCACTTTCCAGGCGAGATAAGTTTCAGCAATTTAAAAAAAATGTGATTTCACAACAGGCATGCTGGACTTTAAAAAACCCCAAAACTGACCCGTCAGAAATTTGGCGTTTTCGAGTGGTGAGTTTTCAAGGGTGCCGCACGGTGGAGCAGTGGGTAGCATGTTGTCCTTACAGTCACGCGGTTCAGGGCATCTCTGTGTGGATTTTGCATGTTCTCCCCGTGCGTGTGTGGGTTTTCTCCAGGTACTCCGGTTTCCTCCCACGTTCCAAAAACATGCATGCTAGGTTAATTGGCAAATCTAAATTGTCCATTAGAGTGTGAATGTGAGTGTGAATGTTTGTTTGTCTGCCCTGCGATTGACTGGCGAAGTTAGCTGGGATAGGCTCCAGCCTACCCGCAACCCTAATGAGGATAAGCGGTATAGAAAATGGATGGATGGATGGATAGATGGCGTTTTCATGGCTTGCAATGTCATTATCAATTGGGCAGCAGCTAATTTGGCCAAAATGCTAGACACCTGCCCGTGTGTGCGTGGCAGTCGGAGGTCTGAGGCGGATAACCTGAAAAGTGGTTGGATATGTTGGTGCTGATGGACACTGGGTTTCAAGCTGTATGCTCCTTATACAGAGATGGGCAAACTGCGCGCCACATTAGTGGCTTCATTCGCCCGCCATGCATTTCCAAATAATTTTGTACTTCAACATGGAAACTGTAGTATGACTTGCAGTCACCAAAATAGCCATACAATCTGTAGCTTGCACAAATAAGCGATCCAAACAACAGCAGCAACCTATACGTACTGCACCATTTGGGCATACAAATACATATTTGCACACAATACCCATGCTAGATTGTGGTACTCTTTCTCACAGCATTTTGCTGTGCTGGTCGCATTTTTGCTTGATTGCAAAATATGTTGAGGAGGTCGTCCGAGAAGTAAACAAGGAGGGACATCAACATACTATCCAATGTTTTATTGTTCATAATTCACATTGTTGTTGCTGCTGGGCTACCCAGAATGCCTTGCGGACATTTATAAATAACAGTTTTAGCAAGTTACCTGTCATGCTTTGCGCATAGTTGTAGTAGTGCTGTGGATGTGTTTTTATTTTGTTGCAATAATGTTGTTCTGTTAGATGACCACTTACACCAGCGGTTCTCAAACGTTTTTACAGGTGATGTAGGCAGGAAAAAAAGAGCTTTCCCTCCTTGAATGACCAGCCGTTGCCACTGGTGCCGTTCCAAACTTTCTCTCGTTGACGTTTTCTTGCAGAAGAAAGAGTTTGATGTGTCAACACTTTGGAATTTTTTCACTCAATCTCATTCTAAGCTGCATGTGTAGTTCCTGATGTTTGACCAAGTGTGTCAGTAACAAGCAAGGAATGACCCCGCCTGTTTGAGATTTAAACAAACAAAGTGATTTAAGGCTTATGAAACCATGAAGTCTGTATCCTATTTCTTTACTTCCAGCCTTCTCCTGGTCTGATCCCTCAAATGCAATCTCCCTCTGGCTGGCAGGGAGGTTAAAGGTGGGGAAAGAACCAGGCTACCAGCATCAAAATAACAATATCCCAATATTAAACTAGAGTCAAATTTCTGGATTTATGTTTTGATACACAATAAGAGAAGGAAAGCAAGGATAGGAAACAAAGAGGATAGCAATATCAAAGCTGGTTCGTGCTTGGAAGAGATTCAAATAAGAAAGAATGGAGAACTATGATCTCACAGAACGGAGATACTACAAAGACAAGATAGAGGAGAGAGGGATACTCATGTAGTAAATCCCTCAACATATCTGTCTGATTATTGTCTGGACGTCCCTGGAAGTCTTGTCTACAGTGGCAGCCGAGAAGTGCAAAATACATTAACAAAAGTAAAACAAATGACTTTTACACCAGCCGGAAAGTGAATGTACCAAATCTCAGAGTTATAAGAAGTGATGAACATTTTGGACTAATCAGCTCCGGGGAGTTAGTACATTCTATTTACAGTTAATGTTGGTAGCCGAGACGTGTAAAACACTTAAAGAAAACAAAAAAAGCAAAACCAATTACAACTAGACCTGTGCAATTTTGGGGGAAATTGCGTGTAAATGCTGGCTACGCTGGGGCTGAACTGCAATGCTGCTGCATGCTAACACCCAGCATAATAACATAAATGAATCTGCCCTCTGCTGCATGCACCCTCAATTACAGTCCACACACATTCTCTTCAAGGACAGACATCTCTGGGAGAAGCGGCGTGAAAGTATCTTCAAAGAAAACGCCGTCACCATACAGAGCAGACCAAAACGGCTGCAAAGTAAATCAATTTCCCAACAATTACAGCATTTGGTCTTGGGCACGGTCCGAATCTGTTGAGAAATGTAAAATATATGAACCTTTAAAAATCTCGCCATTCATTTGCAATGGGAAAAAATTCTCGAAAAATTAGAAATTTTGCAAAAAAATGTGCATTTTAGAGAAACATTTTTTAGGTACCACTTCTTGCCCAGGTCAACCGGACATTTTGATGTACGTTTGCATGAAATTGGTTGAAAATTTAAACTAAACTATTCATTGCCTGCAATGCTCTATCGAGTCGGACATTTTGACATTTTGGAATCGGTTGAAATTTGTCGAAGTAGCGAGCCGTCAAAAAGGCGAAATAAGACACAGTAAAAATGAAGAGGAAAAACAAATCGGCTCACTGTGACAAGAGCCGGCTGTTTTTATTCATTTCAAAGAGCCAATTCGTTCCTGATTGACTCATCATTACACACCCACACACGTTTATGGAATGTGAGAGGAAACCGGAGTACCCGGAGAAAACCCACGCACGCACGGGGAGAACATGCAAACTCCACACAAAGATTGCAGTGTCATTTATACGGTAAATGTTTTTATCTATCAAAACGACTAAAAATGCTTCTGTGCTAATATAATATTCTCTTCAAAGGCAAGACTTCTCTGGGAGAAGACCTTGGACGTATCTTCAAAGAAACCTCCTCACCGTATGGCGTAGACCTAAGTGGCTGCAAAGCAATCAATTTCCCAACAATTTTAGCATTTTGTCTAGGGTACGGTCCAAATTGGATGAGAAATGTAAAAAATATGGGTCTTTAAAAATTTCCCCATTCATTTCCAATGGGGAAGAATTCTCGGAAAATGAGAAATTTTGCAAAAAATTTGCATTTTACAGAAATATTTTTAGGTAGCACTTCTTTCCCAGCTAAGCCGGACATTTTGATGTATGTTTGCATGGAATCGATTGACAACTGTGGGAAGACACAGTACAAAAGTAGATGATATACGAGTCTTTTTTCGTTCATTTGAAAGAGCCGATTCGTTCCTGATTGACTCATTATTACACAACCACAGATGCCTGCTGCAGTGTTTATACTGTAAAGGTTTTTATCTATCAAAACGGCTAAAAATGCCACTATGATAATATTAGCATGCTGGCATCTTCTGTCACTTAGCTATCACCTAGTATAATAGTATCTGAAAGAAATACAAAAAAAACCGCCTTCACCGTATGGCTCAGACCATAACCACTGCAAAGCATTAAATTGGCCAACAATTTGAGCACCTTGTCCTGGCCAGATTCCTCTTGACGTTCGCGATTGATTCATAATTACACGCACGCAACACATCAGCTGAAGAGCGTTTATATATGTTTTTCATCTGTGAAAACGACTAAAAATGCTACTACGCTAATATTAGCATGCTGGTATCTTCTGTCATTTAGCTATCACCTAGCATACTAGTAGAAATGTGTCTTCCATGGAAAACAGCCAAAAATGCTGTAGTGGTATGATTAATTCAAAGTCTGTGTGGAAACCTTGGAAACACTTCCTGTATTTATTCTTTTTCACTCACGTGTTGAATCTAAACAAGCACTGCTGCCCTCTGCTGTATGCACCCTCAATTACAGTCCACACACACGCACACGCGTTCTCTTCGAAGGCAAGACTTCCCTGGGAGAAGACCTTGGAGGTATCTTCATAGAAAACTCCCTCACCGTATGGTGTAGACCTACGCGGCTCCAAAGCAATCAATTTCCCAACGACTTGAGCATTTTGTCTTGGTCACGGTCTGAATCGTGTGAGAAATGTAAAAAATATGGGCCTTTGAAAATTTCCGCATTCATTTCCAATGGGGAAAAATTCTCGGAAAATGAGAAATTTTGCAAAAACTGTGCATTTTACAGAAATATTGTTTAGTTACCACCTCTTTCCCAGCTGAGCCGGACATTTTGATGGATGTTTGCATGAAAACGGTTGAAAACTGTGGGATTTGTTAGCGGACAAAAAAGGGTGGCTCTAGCATTCACACAATAAATAGATGAAAGTGGTGCAGAATATTACATGTTGAATGCCTCCACACAAATACATTACCTGGAAGGAGATTGTTTCACAGAAATCAGACAGGAAGGTGTAATTGTAATTTGTTTTACTTTTTGTTAACGTTTTGCACTCCTCTGCAACATTCCCAATAAAGAGGTTATAGAATTGTGAGGGGTATACTCACTTTTGTGAGATCAAATGTAAATAGTAAAAAAATAAGCTGTCAGCACAAAAATGCCGTTTGTTGGTCTTCCTTCCTTTGTGCCGCAAAAACAATTGGACTCCCCCCACCCCGCTCCTTGAGCGAGAGTATCTTAGAATCTTGGTGGCCATGGAAAGCGAGCTGGCACCTGACCCGACAAAGCCTAGGTCAAGAGGTTTTGAGCCAAAGCTCAGGGAAGGAGTCAGAAAAGAACACCTCTTAGTATTTATTGACAAGCAGATGTTTCTTCTTCTTTATTTGGTTTAATGATGATGCACTGGCCTTGCGCGCCATGTCTATATGTAACTCTCTTTGCTGTAGGTTTGTTCCTTAGATTTCAGGTATTAACAATTATTGAGCTTACTGTATGCTTAAAAAATAGTTTGATTAATCATTCACTAATCCTGTTTAATGAATGTGGGAACAGGCCTCCTCATGAATGATTCTTGCTGGAAGCAGGATGTAATGCGTCCTCCCTTCCTGTAGACAGTCACTGACTCCTGCATTGCTTTGTAAACGTTATTGATGGTGAGGGGATAAATGATTACCTTTGCTTGTTAGAGGTGTGCAAATCATCCTCAGCAGCAAGTAGCAGGGGGTCTTCCTTGCGGAAACCTTAAGTGTCTGCTCTTTAAACTCTGTTTTAAGAAAAAGTCTACCAATATTTATTATCATCCACTGGTCCTTTAAGGCACCCTCTAAGTTTTCCCCCTAAGCCCGTGTATGTCTTCTTGTCTTTACAACCTTACGTCACAAGTGACTTCAAATAATTTCATTAAATTTAATAAGACTATCTACTGATATCATTTGTTTATAAATATACTCCTTACATATACAGGTACATTATACATTTTCTTTGCTCATTATCAATATATCCATAATTAATACTATAATATACACTTCTGATCCATTGCAGGATGGTGCAGAAGAGTGACTTATTCCTCTGAAATGAGTCCTTTGTCAGACAGGCATTGTGAACTGCAGCCGTTGTCCTGTTAAAAAAGCATTACCACACAGATGAGGGCCTTCTGTCACGAGGGATGCCCCTTTGCAACGTCTCCACATAGCCATCTGCAGGTTGACGCCTTTCCACAACCTGAAGATCCATTGTTCCATTGAAGGAAAAAGCACCCCAGATCATGATGACGCCCCCTCCACTGTGTCGTGTGGTAAACATCTCAGATGGGATCTCCTAATATGCCAGTAACATTGGAAGCCATCAGGATCATCAAGTTGACATTTATTTCATCAGGGAATAAAACATTTTTCCACCTTTCATGTTTGGTGCTCTCATGAAAATTTCAAATGGGTAATTTTTGGCATTAAAGAAGACAGTGAAGGAGACGTTTTTCTCTCGCAGATGCCACCTGATAGTTATTGGACTGCACTTGGCACCAGTAACATCCCTCGTTTGGATCGAGGATCGTCGTACGTATGGATGGACAACCAGTAAGGCTGGTTTACTACTTGACTTTTTTGTTCCATAACCCTCAGAATCTTTGAATAAGTTTCGGCCTTTGTTTCGCTATTTTACTGTATCCAGCCTCAGGAGCGATGGCGTACAGCGAGAAGCCTTGCTTATGCAGCTCAACAATCCGACCGCGTTCAGAGAAAGCTTTTTTACCTTTGCCATTAAGAGATGGCAATTGTCACTCACATTTCTTCTTCTCTAGACCTTAAACCTTGATAGTTGATGGAAAAATGAATTGCATGTGTATAATGGCAACTGTCGTGTCATGTCCGTTTTCTCTCTTTTTTAAAACTTCCTGTTAACTTTGCGTCTTCCACTGTTGCCCATAATTCCCCGGATTATAATCTCTTGATCTTCACCAGGTTCATAAAGTGACCTCTTTTCCTGCATGCAAACTGCAGCTAATCCTCTTCTTGCACGGATTTCATGAGTCAAGTATAAATTTTAACAAACCATTTTCATACAGTTTGAAAGTAACACGACGGAACCTGTAGTTTAAGTATCTTTTCCTGAAATAAGAGAAAATGAATCATTAAAATGTAAAAAAAAAAAAAAGAATGTTCTTAAAAGGGTTTTAGAAATGTATGAACTCCTACTCCTTGCCATCAATGGCTTTTAATGGCTTTGTGGTAAATGCCAGCACGAGGGATTAAAACAGACTTTAGTCACAGCTGCAAGGCTTTTTTAATCTCGCCTGCTGAAAAATAGTTTACAGCTCACGACGATTGTTGTACGAGGAGGTCATGTGACTTTTATGTGGTTTACTGTGATGGCCCTCAATCAGCACGTCAATGACTGTATACTTTTAACAAGCCTTCTTCTCCCGAGTGTCTTATTTAAATCACTCCACTGAACTTTTTTTTTCAAACGGCATCTTTTTGTGTGCCTTCAAACAGGCGCCAAGCTTTTGACGAAAAAACAAAAGGGCGCACTGTAGAACTGCAGGGGATGGAGACGGCTGACGCCTTAGGGGGGTGGGATTGGTCACTTTTTTTGGCGTGACAGCAGAAAGAAACTTTTTGGCCGTGATGTGCACAAATGGGAAAGAGCTATGGTAGTAAAAATGCGATATTAAAATAATTATAAACGCTTTACTTTTTGCAATCTTTAAGATAGATCAACCCCTGGGGGACCCATGTTGCTAGCTTGGTGTTCTTTATGCCCCTTTTATTACTACACAGCTTCACTAACAGTACAATAATCCCTCGCAACTTTGCGCTTGGAATTCCTGTGGCTTCATTTTATCATGGTTTAATAATTCATAGCTGTTTTGTGGTTCAATACAGCCTATTATGACTCAAATGCATAAACAGGTTTTTTTATGGTTGAAAATGCTTAATTTCAGAAAAAGAAGTAAAATTTGCATACACAGGGTGGGCCAAACGTAGGGTTACACTTAACACGTTTTACATTTACTAGACATTGAGCATTTATTTACATTACATTACATCACTATTTCAGATTAAATAGTCAGTGTCAAATGTCTAATATGTAAATATAATGTATGCAAATAGTTGTAAACAAATGTCGAAATGTCTAACAAATGTGTAAAAGTGTTAACTGTAACCCTATATTTGGCCCACCCTGTATAGGCAAATTTTACAAATTTTTACAAAATTAAGCATTTTTGAGCATAAAAATGGTTCATTCATTCATTTTCTATACCGCTTATCCTCATTAGGGTCGCTGGTATGCGATAGTGTCAAAGTCGATAGTTTTTTTGGACAGTGGATTTGTCGAGAAACACGGTCTGGCTAAGATGAAGCTTCCATCATCCAAGGAACCTTAGCCATGTTTTTAGCAAGGACAGGGCACAGGTCTTACCCCCACATCGGCCGTATGATTGTGCCATAAAGTTGCTAGCCGATGCACCGTTACCTAATGCCAGGCTTTATAACATTTTGGGTCCGGAACAGCAATCACTCAAGGAATATATTTACTCCTCCTTAGCGGCTGATATTATTCGGCCCTCTTCGTCACCACTGGGGGCAGGATTTTTTTTTGTGGAAAAGGATAAGTCCTTGCGCCCATGTATTGACTGCAGAGGCCTTAATGAGATTACGGTTAAGAATCGTTATCCGTTGCCGCTCATGGACTCGGTCTTTGCATATTGCCCGGGTATTTTCTAAACTGGATCTCCGCAACGCTTGGTCCTGATCAGGGAGGGAGATGAGTGGAAGACCACTTTTAATACGTCCCTACGCCATTTTGAATATTTGGTAATGCAATTCGGTCTCACCATGCCCCTGCGGTGTTTCAGAGTCTCATTAATGACGTTTTGAGAGATATGATTACCCAGTTCTGTTTTGTTTATCTTGACGGTATTTTGATTTTTTTCTAGAGACATCCAGGAGCACATACGCCACGTCCGCTTGATTCTCAAGGAGCTGATGGAGAATTGACTTTATGTCAAGGCAGAGAAATGTGAATTCCACTCGTCAGCCGTAACGTTCCTGGGCTACATTGTGGAGAAGGGTCAACTTAGAGCCGATCCCGCTAAGATTCAGGCGGGGGTCAAGTGGCCCTCTCCAACATCAAGGAAGCACTTGCTTCCTTGATGGGTTTTTGGGGTTTGCTAATTTCTACAGACGCTTCTTTTGTAATTTTAGTAGCATTTGCCTACCTCTGACAAAGCTTACATCTACTAAGATTCCTTTTTTGTGGACCCCAGAAGCCGAAGCGGCATTTGCTAAACTTAAAACTTTGTTCACCTCTGCTCCCGTACTTTGCCATCCTGACCCGTCTTTGCAATTTGTTGTTGAGGTTGACACGTCTGATACAGGAGTGGGGGCGGTCCTATCCCAGCGTTCCCCAGACCAGAAACTGCATCCCTGTGCGTTCTTCTCACGTTGTCTTACCACTGCAGAGGGAAACTATGATGTGCGTAACAGGGAGCTGCTGGCTATCGTCCTCGTGCTGCGGGAGTGGAGACATTGGCTGGAGGGCACAAATCATCCCTTCGTGGTGGTGACGGACCACAAGAATCTTGCTTATATTAGGACGGCTCACAGACTGAACTCTCGCCAAGCACGCTGGTCCCTATTTTTGACAAGGTTCAACTTCTCTATCACCTACAGACCTGGTTCCCGTATTGTCAAGCCCGACCCCTGTCCAGAATCTTCGGCCCCACGGAAGTGAATGGAGCCCCGGAGACCATTATACCTGTAGCCATGGTGTGGGAGGTGGAAAGAAGGGTGTAGGAGGCCAATGAGGGTATGGACGTACCATAAAAGTGTCTTGCTGGCAAGCTGTTTGTGCCCGTGGGATTACGGTCGGAAGTGCTTCAGTGGGGTCACTCCTCCAAGGTGGCCTGTCACTCAGGAATACGGCGCACTCAGTTTTTGGTGTCCCAAAGATTCTGGTGGCCCTCTATGTCATCCTGCGTCAAGGAATTTGTTTCGGCCTGCTCTGTCTGCGGCAGAAGCAAGTCCTCTCACCGCTCGCCTTCTGGTCTACTGCAAAAACTGCCCATACCCTCTCGCCTTTGGTCACATATTGCATTGGACTTCGTCACAGGTCTTCCCCCTTCTGGTGGCAATACTGTTATCCTCAATATAGTGGATCGAAGATGGTCCATTTTGTCGCCCTGCCCAAATTTCCTTCCTCGTCGGAGACAGCTCGGGTATTGGTGAGACAGGCTTTCCGGCTGCATGGTATCCCGATGGATGTTGTCCCCGACAGGGGACCACAGTTCTCCTCTAAGGTCTGAAGGACATTCTGCAAGGCGTGGGGAGCATCGGCAAGCTTGTCTTCCGGGTACCACCCCCAGACAAACGGCCAGACAGAGCGGGCCAATGAAGACCCGGAGGCGGCACTTCGTTGTGTCTGCCATCGACACCCTTCGTCGTGGTCTGCCCGCCTCCCCTGGGTGGAGTACGCCCACAATTCGCTCGTCAGTTCGGCTACAGGTATGTCACCCTTGAAAGTCATTTATGGATACCAACCCCCATTGTTTCCCTCTCAGGAGGCCGACGTGTCCATACCTTCGGTTCAGTTCCATGTCTGGCGTGCTCGTAGAGTAGGCTGCAGACTCATGCGGCGCTGTCACGGAGCAGCTCCCTTGGTTTGCATTTGGTGTGTCTCCTTTCCTGCCACTTTTTTCGGCAGCGTTTTGTGTTTTTCTACCTTTTGTACGTCTCAGCCTCGTCTTAGTTTTGGATTCTGTTTTACTTTGTACTTTTGGTGACTTTGTGCTTTTTCCCCTCATTGAGGGTGTCCTTGTATTAAATATTTTTTGCTTATCTGCTACTCTTCTCGTCACTGCAAGTGGGATCTGAAACCTCGCCTACGCCAATCCTGACAAAGAGAGCTCTAATAATGGTTAAAAACCTTATTTAGAAGGCGGTAAACAGGTTTTTTATGCTCTCTTTACGAAAACATGCAATTTGAACCGTGCTTAACAAGGGTTTACTGTATGAGCTTTTCCTTTAGCAAAAACAGGTGCCACCATTATTTGTCGTCTTTATAGTAAATAAAGACCAGTGGTTACCGCTGTTATACTTTAGCCCTGGATGCGGCAATATTGTACTCCACAGTCTCCACCTGGTCCCCTCAGTCTACTCTTGGATAACATTTTCTCCTTGCCATGAAGTAAATGCAGGAGCTTCTCTTTGTCCTCCATTGTAATTTATTAGTGCGTCTTCAAAATCATCATGAATAGTCAACTCTTGCTCCGACATCCTCTCAAAAAGACTGTAAACTGTAACTGCTCCTTCCTAAGAGACACAAGGGGAGGTTTCTTCTTATTGGTAAATCCTGTAAGACAATCAAAGGTTAGCGGTGATACTTCTATCCTCTTCATAATTACACAATTGAGTTTGAGGTCAGGTGGGGATGAGATGGGTGGTCAAAAGGGGAGGATGGGTTCAACTCTTCACACCAGCTTGTTTCGGGTTGCATTTTAGCCCCGAGCATGCTGCTAATCTTCTTAGCTGAGCTTTACAGAGATGGAGGTTTTTCTACACACAGGCGCACACATTGTTCTGCTTTCATTTCCTCCCTCTCACCTTTCACTTGAACACTCTTATCCCCATCTGTCTAATCTCTTAGCATGATATCTTATGTACAAGGAGTCCTATTGTCAGTGATATCAAGACATATGCAGAAATGCCAGTTAATTGGATGTGGTGCAATAAATTAATAAGTGGCGGGAGGAGCGTTCATTCATTTTGGTGGGTTGTACTGAGTCTTTCCGTTTACTTCAAGTAGGCAAGGTGTCTGTTCTCATAAGGCAGTAACTGGCGGAAGGAGCGATGCATTAATTATGTGTGCATTGTGCATGCTGTCTATTAGGGCGAGCCATCGTGTCGTGGGCTTTGACTTTGTGGATTATTAGAAGTCTTTCCATTTATTTCAGTTGCCGATTGTCATTAACAACTGGCGGGAGGAGTGGTGTCCTGTGGTGTTTTAGATGCTTGCTGTTTTATCCTCAAAATAATGACTCTGCCCATAACGTGCTCTACACATGAAGACATAACACACGGCCCCTTTTGGGTTACAAACCTGTTGTGCTAGCATATACAATATAAATAGTTTATTAGAAACGGCTACATGTCAGAAGGATGTTCTAACACCCCTTTGAGATGATGACAGGTTATACTGTACAAAGAAGAGTATGCTGTGCAAGACAAATGTTGGGCATGTATTTTTAAAATTCTAATCTTAAGTCTTTAGGAAGGATTGAGCCATTGTTTATAAGCAGCAGCCTGTTGGTCTGTCTTTGTGTTGTTGCCAATATGACCAAAATGTCCGTTAAGCGTCTCAAAGACGTCTGCTCAATAGGTGAAAAATGAAGATTCCACAAGCAGGATGCTAGAAAATCCAAAAGTGCATATGCGCTTGCTTTGTTGTTTTTTTGTATGCTGTCTCGTCTATTCCGCTCCATTCCATCATAGTTCACCTGATGCCTGTTGGGACAAAAGTTAAATGGAGGTTAAACGTAGGAAATATGGCCTTAAGAATGTTAAATGTTACAAACATTCCCTGTGCAGTTAAGAAAGGTTTTACAGTGGTCACAGTTTGATTTTGGAACAGATTATTTCTATTTCCTTTATTTACTGTGGGAAATAATGTTTTGTGGAGGACAATGACAAACATCTCAAGAAATGTATCATAAATGCTTCCTAGGTCTGTGTGCATTAGTCCTTTCACCGTTGTCTGTGTCGCCGTTTTGGCCGCTCTGGCGTTTGTTGGTACAGGCGCACTCCAGATGGTCCTCCAGTCTCACTTGCACCTCCCTCATCTTAGGCCGTCGCCGCACATACTCCACCTTTGCCACCTTGGGGTGACAAAGCAGCCAATGACATGCAGGCTAACTTTAATGTCATTTTGAATATCTACCCTGATGGTGCGGTGGTGCTTGCGGGTTGCATGGCACCTCATGTTGTTAGTGTTGCAGCAGCCCGTGCAACGCTTCACCTCCACACATGGCGGCCAGATTATGAAGTTGGCAGCGGTGGGGTCCACCTGACTGCGAGGGATCTCGTAGATGGTGTTACGCACCTTGCAAACTGCAGGCAACGCCTCCTCCACCACTGGAGGGTACAAGGGACACTTTTAAGCCCTGGTTGGTATGCCAGCAGTCAATGACAACACAACTGAACACAAAATATAGTTTTTAAATGAAACTTTTTATTATCAAGGGAGAAAGAAAATCCAAACCTACATGACCCTGTGTGAGAAAGTGTTTGATCCCCACCCCTTTAAACCTAACTGAGATTATTTTAGATTCATCAGTCTGGAAAAATGAAAAAGCAATTTCAAAAGCTTTGGGACTCCAACAAAATACAGTTAGAGCCATTATCCAGAAATGGCAAAATCATGGTGGTCACCCTTCACAAGAAGTGGCACACCAAATAAAATTACTGCAAGAGTGCAGGACGTCTCATCCAAAAGGTCACAAAAGACCCCACAACAACATCCAAAGAACTGCAAGCCTCTTTTACCTCAATCAGGGTCAGTGTTCATTAGAAAGACATCGTGCAAAAACGACCTGCATGGCAGAGTTCTGAGACAAAAACAATGCGGAACAAAAAGAACATTAAGGCTGGTCTCAAATTTGCAAGAAACCATCTTGATGATCTCCAAGACTATTATGTAGTCTGTAGTCTGATGAGGCAAAAGTTGAACATTTTGGAGGATATGTGTCCCATTGCATCTGGCGTTAAAGTAAATACGGCATTTCAGAAAAAGTACATCATACCAACAGCAAAATATTGTGGTGGTTGTGTGACTGCCTGGGGATGTTGTGGTAAATGGAAACATTGTTTGTGGACATGTATTATTGTCTGTGTGTGTGTGTGTGATGTCTCACCTGCGCTCCGCTTGTAGCGCCCATGGGTATGCGCTCGCGTCAGGTCGGGGAAACCGTGATAAAAGACTTTGTCGTGTTTTCCCTCCTCGGTCACCTCGTTTTCTGGACAGAGACGAAACAACACGTGCACATCAGGATGTCACACAATTTCGCACTTCCCAGTGCCTTACGTCATCAACATGCATAGGTAGTTTTTCACATCCACGCTCCTCTGAAATGATTTCCACAGCTGCCCCATGTCCTAAACAGAGAAGTACTGAATGTTTACATGCAACCTGTTTCTCATACTTTACATCACAGGCTCTTTCGGATGAGATTACAATAACTCACTCATGCTGGCATCAAAACATTGCAGGTCACTTTCAGGTCATTACATCTCACCATTAGATTACTGCTCACCATTAGATGGTGCTGGTGTACCTAATCAAGTGACTGGTGATCTGTAGGATGTCCTTCTCCCTCCCTCCTACTCACACACACGCACACACACTCTGTTCGGTAACCCCTGCCAGTCAGGAATGCGGGCATGAATTATACATAGCAACGTAAGCGACCTTCTGGCCAGCTGGTCCTGCTCTCAGAGCAAATAATGGGCTGGCGTGACAACAGCATAATGAAGTGAGCCACTTGACCCCAACCAGGCCCGGGGAGCCGTCACACTCTGCATTTGCATGTCAATGATGTCAGGATTAATAGTGGCACAGCGCGTGAAAAATGAATCCACAGACTTGCTTATGTTGCCTCTTTTGTACGGCCGCTATCTGACGCACTTCTTTTGATGTCTTTGCTAGAACTTAATATTCATTTAGTTGGTGAAGGTGTTCAGCTGTGCAATCCCAACTATTATGCAATGAATAGTCTTGTTCTGAGGCTTACTACATTTCCCATAATGCTTCCAGTTTGGAACACTGGACTTCCTCCTATGCAGCTAAAACATCTTCCACTCCTTTCTACAGGATCTGCGAATCATTTCTGTCAAATCTTCCGCACAAACATGCCTTTATAGACCGAGAACAAAAAAGGCTCTTCCCCAAAATGTTCCCACACAGTCGGACGCATACAATTATCCGAAATGTCTTGGTAAAATGATGAATTATTACCCAAGCGGTCTAGTCTGGCCCCAAATTGTTCAATTAAGCGATTAGAAAATTTTAATCATGTGTTTTTCCCAATGGAGTCTGGCTTCGCTTTTTCATGCATTCACCATAAGTCTGCTTTTTGGAAAATGATCATTTCCTCACACATACATTTACTATGAAGTTTTTCTCAACACGTGCATTTATTGCTCCATTTACTGTAGCTGCTTTGTTAATGTGCCTTTGAAACTTTCTCCAAGCTTCAGATTGACCAAAATGGCCTCACGATTAGGGTTCTGTTGCTATGGCATTCTCTTTTTTAATGCTATTGGTGTCAGCAAATCTGTCTGACGGGACCAAGATCCTCCAGCCAAACTTGTGTCCTTTTCTAAGAAAAAATTTCCTTGCGCACAATCTCTTGTCTGGTTTGGCAGCGGCTCACAACTCTGAAAAGTTCACCAAGAGTGTAAAGAGCAAGACGGGGCCACCGGGTCTCTTAGCAACGTTTGTGCTAATGAGATGAGAGCTGTGCTTCCTCTGAGAACCCAACCAGAACCAGATGAATACTTCCATTTGTCTGACTCTCATGACACTACTGACAGGAAGGGATGGCTGTCAGACTTTCAAGGTTCTATTAGCGCACGTAAAACTTCCATAAGATGACAAAGATGTTACCACTGGCTCCCCTTTTTAGACATTTACAGTATACAGTACAGTTTTTATGTGATATGTCAGTTAGATAAACCGCAGTATTCTCTCTTTTAGACAACTAATTGTCTAATCGGGACTTTTCAAAGTGTGGCACAGTGAGCCCACCCTCAGAAAACACATTTGGGTTATCTCCAACTCAACCAAAAAACAAAAAATTGAAATGTTTGGGATATTGTGTTTTCTGCTCACCCCTCTTTTTAAAAAATAAAGATCAATTCATTTGCATTTTGAAATAAATTCATATTTTTCTTGATATTCTCAGCTCATTTTCCACCGGCAAGGACTATCTTGGTGCAGCCCGACACAGCAGAGAGGAGCACCGCCAAAGCCACAAACATACAAATTAAACACACTCAATGATTTATATAACGAGAATAGGGTATGGTTACAAAGTCACCACTCTGTATGAATTATGTAATACATATTGGGGTAAAATCTAAATATACAGTATAACAAGTATTTGGTGGGAAAGTCAGCAGTTACTAAATGAAATTAGCTGTATCTGAGCATCATCAAATACAATTTGTGTTTGTTATCTAATTTGTACGAAATGTGCATTCTTGTTTAATTTTTTTTAGCAAATTGTAGAACAGCGTTTTTTTTTCTTTTGTTTTTTTTTTTTTTACCTACGGTGTCTATCTCGAGTAGCCGCTGGAGGTCGCTGATGCTCCGGATCTCACTGCGGGAGAGTCGCTCCAAAAGCTCCAGTGGGAGCGGAGACTCCTGACAGGGCAAGCAGTGAGTTAGAACCCCGTCAGCGTAGAAGAAAAGGCACGTGTGTAGCAAACGTTTCCGGTTCAGTATACACAATTGAACATAATCAATACATTTACCAAGCAGCCACTCGCTGTGCTTACCTCAGCAGCCGCGCGTGCCAGGCAGAGCCAGCCGGCGAGGAGCTGGTAGAGCACGGGTCTCATCTCCTATGAGGTCCGCTGGGGAAGCTCCGGGACGGGCAGAGGGTGCACTGGCCGAACCATCCCTCCCACGGGAGTGTAGGTCACCTCTCCAATGAGAACCAGCCAGGTAGAAATCGGCCGAGTCAGTATTGTCACCATGAAATATAAACATCCAAGTGTTGGGAAGTTCATTTAAAACATCGTCCGGTTTGATGCAAGCTTATGACATTGATGGCATCTATAGATCCTGCAGCCTCCATCGTGCCTTCCCTGTGAAATCCATGATATTCCTTCATGGGAAGTTTTCCAGTGTAATGTAAACAAAAAAGGAGTTGAATGGCACCATGTGGCTCTCAGTGATACCTGCCTGGGCTCCAGCCTTCCAGGCTTGATGAATCCAGGGTCTGACCGCCTGCGCGCGCCCTCGTGGCCATAAATAGGCGGGGGCGCGCCCCCTGTTTAAAGCAGGCTGCATGCAGGGCGTCGCACACACATGGGCACACACGCATCATTATATTACTAAAACAAAAAGGACGTGAAGTTGGAAACATCACGCCTTGTAAAGTGCATGCATCTGTATCCTGGTGAAAATGTTGGTGGCGTTAGTGATGAATGTGGTTAATGAGTGTCCACACTCCGGGTGACTGAGCGCCGACTATTTCTGTGACCATGGAAATGTTCAAATTACCGTTACGGTTCATTTCATTGCATTTTGCTACATGTGATTGGATTCGGATCCACAGTAGATACACAGGTTAAAAAACAAAACAATTTGATACCGTTCAATGCGGTACACTAATGATTTGATTGATTTTATATTCACAGATATTAATCTTATAATCTGTGTAAATAATCTTATCAAATAAAGGGGCATTCTTACAGTAAGGCCGCGGCAAAAAGAAAGTTAACATAATAACGGGCCGCACGGTGGCTGACTGGGTAGCATGTTGGCCTCACAGTCAGGAGGTTCAGGGTTCAAATCTCCGTTGGGCATCTCTGTGTGGAGTTTGCATGTTCGCCCCGTGCATGCGTGGGTTTTCTTCAGGTCCATCTCCATCTGAGTGTGAATGTTTCTATGTCTTTAATGATTGAATGTTTGTCTACATGTTCCCTGTGATTGACTGGCGACCAGTCCAGGGTGTACTCCGCCTCCTGGCCAAAGCCAGCTGGGATAGGTTCCAGCATACCCTAATGAGGATAAGCAGTATAGAAAATGAATGAATGACATGATAACATGTCAAATGTATATATTGTTTAGACACAGACACATAAAAAGACTTGCTGAATGAACATTTTTTGCTTTGATGGGATCAGTACATAAGATTCTCCATTTGATATTCATATTTTAATCGCTGTCAAATTTGGATTCAGAACATTTAAGTTTTAACACGTCTTAATTTTGCTAGAAATGGAAGTGGAGCCACCAAACTAAGTTTGGTTGTATACTGTGTGCAGTGACAATAAACGTCAATCTGTCTATCTATATAAAATCTTACATGGAAAAAACACCTCGGTCTAATTAATAATACAAAATAAACAAATAGTTCCAAGCCTCCTAAATAATGACACATCTCTTGGAAGCACAAATACTGTAAGTAAATAAACTATTAGTCACCTGAGTGCCAGTCAAATGCTGTTTTAGCTTGGAACAGTAAACCTTCCTATGCATAGTGTTTTCAACACTCCAGTAAAATTAACCATACTCTCCTCTGTTGGGCTGGCTGCTCAAATTTTGCACCCAATTCTCATTTGCACCCAAATGACAGTAATCCAAAGACATTCCAAACTGAGTCATTTCCTGTACTCACCGTCTATACTTTCTCCATTTATTACTATTTATTAAGACTGCTACATAACTGATGTAACACTGTCTTCTACTGGTGCATCCCATTAGTTATTTTTTGTTACATTAGTTCATCGTTCACATCTTTAATACGTGTATAAATATAGCAAGGACGACAAGTGTGATAATAACCATAGACCCAGGAATAGAATGCCTTATATGAAAGCATCCTGTTGCCCAGTGCAATATGATCTCCACATAGAGTTTGCATGATCTCCCGCACGTGGGTTTTCGTGGGTGCTCCAACTTCTTCCCACATTCCAAAACTATTCATGTTAGGTTAATTGGAGATTCTAAATTGTTTATAGATATGAATGTGACTGTGTCTGTATGGCGACATGATTGCCCGCAACCTTAATGAAGATTGTAAGGCTAGTGTATATCCACACAAAGACGAAAAGCTCATAATTTCCAAACTGTTTTCTGTAAAGATGGAGAACAGAAAACATGGCGGCAAATACGAGTGGCCAAACTGGGCCGACGATGAAGTGGAACTGTTGCTTCGAGTCGCACTGGATTCTAAAGCCAGTGTAAAGCGGTGTGCTGTGTCTTCCAGCATTTGTTGTTCTTCTTGAAAATAAAGATGAAGCAGGCTTTGCTGCAATAGCGACAGTAGGCTCCTAGCTTCAGCAGGACAAAAGCAACAACGTACGGGGTCATTGTTTTTTCTGCGCTTGCGGTTTTAGTGCATGCGGGTTTGTAAAGGGGTGGGACTATACCCAACCACGACCCATTTTCAATGCCCTGACTAAGGGAAGGAGGTTCTTACCCAACACTTGACGGTACATGGCCCCATCCATCCCCCCGTTGATGCGGTGCAATCCAGCTCCATATGTTTCCACCTCCATATTTGTCGGTGGTAACTGTGTTTTTGGAGTCATAGGCAGTATTCCTCCTCCTCCAAATACGGCGAGTTGAGTTGATGCCAAAGATCTCAATTTTGGTCTCATCTGAACACAACACTTTCACCCAGTCTTCCTCTGAATCAGTCAGATGTTCAGTGGCAAACTTCAAACGGGCCTGTAGATGGACTTTCTTGAGCAGGGGGACCTTGTGGGCACAGCAGGATTTCAGTCCTTCACGGCGTAGTGTTACCAACTGTTTTTGTGGTGATTATGGTCCCAGCTACCTTGAGATCATTGACAAGTTCCTCCCGAGTGGTTCTGGGCTGATTCCTCACCGTTCTCATTATCATTGAAACTCCACGACGTGAGATCTTGCATGGAGCTCCAGACCGAGGGAGATTGGCAGTTAATTTGTTTCCTCCACTTGCGAATAATTGCACCAACTGTTGTCACCTTCTCCCCCAGCTGCTTGGCGATGGTCTTGTAGCCCATTCCAGCCTTGTGTAGGTCCACAATCTTGTCCCCGACATTCTTGGAAAGCTCTGTGGTCTTGGCCATGGTGCAGCGTATGGCATCTGGATTGATTGATTGCTTCTGTGGACAGGTCTCTTTTATACAGGTTACGAGCTGAGAGGGCTGCCAATGTCAGCTCATTACCTGTATAAGAGCCACCTGGGAGCTACAGATCTTGCTGACGGATAGGGGATCAAATACTTATTTCCTTCATGGAAATGCAAATGAATTTATAACTCTTTTTGAAGCGCATTTTTCAGGAATTTTTTTTGTCTTTGTTGTCTCTCAGTGTTCAAATAAACCTACCATTGAAATTATAGACTGATCATTTCTTTGTTAGTGGGCAAACTTGCAAAATCAGCTGGGGTTCCAATAGTTTTTTCCCTCACTGTATAATCATATATAATATAATCATAATATAATCTCATCTCATAATATAACCACATAAAAACTAAAAAAAATGAACTCTATGCTACTGAAATGACATTGTTTTTACTCTTAACATTACATTTTTAGGTTAGTAAAATTGTGACATTTTTTCTCTTAATATTTTGACTTTGTACCTCTAAAATTACAGCATTTTTTTTATCGTGATAAGTTTTTTAATTTAATTATGATGTAATATTTGGAATTTATTCTCCTAATATTATAAACTATTATAAATAAAATATTAACTAAATTTTCCAAAAATGACAACTTTTTTCTCCTAATATTTTGACTTTATTTTTGTACAACGACAGCTGATTTTTCCATTTTTGCAATTCCCTTAAAAGTTTTTTGTTAAATTGTATTTCTAGAATGTGTGGCAGGCCAATACATCACTCGGTTCGCAGTTTGCACATACCTGTTGTAAAGCAAGATATGTTGCATATATTATAAGAAAAAACTAAATTAAAATAAAGAAATGTTAAATATCGGTCGTCGGTCGTAAATATGTGGTCGTCCAAAGAGCCACATCTGCCTCCCGAGCCATAGGTTCCCTAACCCTGCTCTAAGGCATCAATCAGAATACACCTAACGAAAGGAAAACGTCATAAAGAAAAGTCGCCACAATGTCAACGCTGCCACCTCGTGGTCATCACGTGGTGCAGCATGTCTCCAGCACACGGTGTAATTCTAGTACAGTGGTTTTCAAACTTGGGGTGCCCTCTGGGGGGGCCTGTCATTATGATAGGGGGTGCGCGGGGCTACCATACACATGTTTCATTATTACCGTATTTTTTGGACTACAACATGCTACTTTTTTCTCTCCCATAGAATTCCGCTGCTTTAATAATGTAATTTTTTGCCACTTTGGGTGTGTTCAAATTCTCTACTGACTTCGATGTGTAGCGAAGCCTTTTTTTCTTGGCAAAACTGTCCTCTGTGAAGTGGCGGGCATATACACGAGGGAGGCTCATCTAGTTAGGGGTGGGTCAGAGAGGTTGCATCATGGAAGGAGGTTTTACCTTGAAAACGACCATTTCAGCGCCTCTTCTCTCAAAAGTGAGATTAGTATTGGTTTGGTGGTCATACACGGGCTGCCCGGGATGCTTTCTGTTTCCCAAAGCATCACATTTGTCCAAAAATGTTGTCTAATATCTAAAAGCAGGAGAAAAAGTAGTAGTTTGACTTGAACAAAGCAGTCGAGGGCCTGGTAAAGCGGACTTTAAAGGGCTAAAGCTCAAGAAAGCAGCACTGGAATCTGGAAATCCAGCCTCAAGCATTGAAACTTGCACGTACACATTTAGGCTCCCTTTGTCTCTATCAATTTGTCATACACACACACACCCAGGCAGTTACACACACAGTTAATCCACCACGATGTTGTGAGAGAAAGGCAAGGACAAGACAAGAGGAGTGATGAAGTAGTGGAGGGGAAGTGGGGCACAAGCAATTCAGACTCCGAATGGCGGCGCTGTCACTTCCTGTGTCTTCACACTGTATTGTATGATGCACCTCAATCGTTCTTGTGTCCTCCTCCGGACCGTCACCTTCCTGCTGTCCGAGGATCAAGCGTGACCACCACCACACGCACACACGCACACACACGCACACACAGAGAGCAAGAGAAGACACAACATACTGTACTTTTTGTGAGCACACCGTGTTAAAATGTAGTATGTTACTAACTAGAAATTGTATACTTTTTTGTCTGTCACATTTTTGTAATAAATACGATTTGTAATGAATTTTTATGGAACCCATTTTTAGAATAAAATAAGATTGTTAATTGCTAATCAAATAACTAACACTAATTTCCTTTTAAACTTGTTAGTATATATTATTATAGTTTCAATAACACTCATAACTTCTAAAAAACATTGTTAGAAATAAATTAAAATATAGTAATATATAAGGATAATTTTACAAATGTTCTCAGATAGGAGAAAAAAACTTTAGTGAAGCACAAAATATGTGTCAGATCAGCATACAGTAAAAGTGCTTTTTTTTTTTTTTAGATGAGATTGTCTTGAATAGTTTAAAAGGACAGGAATATTTTTAGGAGCAGCCACAGGAGGAAAAAAAAACGAGGGTGTGTCAAAGTCACAGTAAAGGCAGTAAAAGTTAATTCAATTTGAATAAGACTGGATAAAAACGTTTACGAGCAGGGTGGGGGGTAGAATTTACTCACAAAAAACATAAGAAAGAAAAATAACTTATAAATCAAAGTATTTGACCACTGAACCTCCCACATGGACACCACCCAGAAGCTATTTTGTGGTCACTGGCCAATTGTGGATTATTTGTCCTGGATTACCATTTGAAATATGTTGTCATTCACTGAAGAGTAACCTCCTCCCATGCCGTAGCCCACCAGCATCACAAGACGTCATTTGGCCTTGTTAGAAGGCAATAATGTTGGCATTTATGTCAACTAGAATTGTATAGGATGCATTTAAACTGCAGGGCAACAGCGTCGCCATTTCTTACAGTGTATTCTCAAACGTAACAATGACGACAAAGATGCTCGACCAATGACAGACCAAAACCATTTCACCCATATGACATTGACTCGGCACACTTCAAACCCCAGTAGACTGGAATTGGGAGTGGAAAAGGGCCAATGCCAAGTAGAGATGTGATGCAAGTTCATACGGTGGGACTTTTTTGTAGTAATGTTTCCTGTTTGAGTCTCCAAAATGGTATGGTCCTTCCCATTTATTCATAACATCTTACAAGGAAGTGGCCTGCCAACATACATTCAATTTGTTTACTCACTTTATACTGCAACAATACTTTTAACATCATTTATCTTGTAAAGTACACCAATAAAGTATCTGTTTAACAAGAACAGACGCCTGTCTTTCCCTACCATCCTCATTGTCTGCTGTTCAAAAGAGACCAATTAGTAAAGCTCCCAGGCTAATTAGTAGCATGCTGGGAAAAATCCTCTACTCTCCTAGTCCAAAACGGAGGTTTTCTGCCTCATTGTGGCAGCGCGGGGAGAAGAGGATATGCTGGGGCGTTGTTGGGAGGGCCGATGTGGTGCTTTTGGCTCTGAAACAATGCCATGCTGTCTGTAAAAGGAGGGTAATGGAGTGGAGCAGTGTTTTCACACACACACGCACGCACACACACACACTTACTCTGTGAGTTGACGACCACACTTGTTTCCAGATGAGGGAAGACGCTTCCGTTTAGCTCCAGACTCTCACTTGGATATGCATCTAAATTTTCAAGCAGCAAGGCCCCCAGTTCAAATATTGGGGGGTATTCATAGTTGTCTTTTGTGGTGGCTTTGCTGCTGTGTCCCGGGACAGGTACACACGCAGAGGAATGAACACTGACTGCTTCTCCTCTTTTGAGTCTCAATTAAAGTTGGCTCCTCTGACACAGTTGACTGTTTTTGGATTTATCGGCCCCCTGGCCCTGCTGGTGCCTTCTTAAATGATTTAAACAATGTTTTAACTTGAATTCTTTAATAATACTTAATTTTAACCTGCACATTGATGATGACTCTTGCAGCCCAGCAGTGGAACTTTCATCAATGACTGAATCTTTGAATTTTAAACATGTCAGGCCACACCCTGGACCTTGTCTTCTGTCTTGGCCTAAATGTTGAAAATATACATGTAGAGGATGTCCATCTAACGGACCATAGGTGTGTGTCTTTTTATCTTACTATCCCTCCTGAGCCCAGGCCTGTCCTTGAAAAGGCAGAGAGGAGGATCATTTCTGAAACCATAGCTGCGAAATCGTGTGCTTAACCAACGCACTGATGCTGATAGCTTCGTGCTTTGTTTGACCTGACACTGTGGCTCTATTGGGTGGAAACCCTTCTCCAGTTCTGTGGATGTTCTGCCCCAAAAATGAATGAATATGAATGTTTTTGATACATGTGGACCCTGGGGGACCGAAATGTTTAGCTTGTCGCTCTCGTCTGACGTGTTTCCTAGCTCTTTTAAGCATGCTATTGTGGAACATAAACTTAAAAATAATAAACCTGGACCAATCCGAACTTAAAAACTATAGGCCAATATCCAAACCCGTCTTCCTTGCCAAAATGTTGGAAAAGGTCTCACTACAACGTACATCTCACATAACACCTGTGACACATTTCAGTTCGGGTTTCACACCATCCTACAGAAACTGCACTACTGGAAGTGTCCTGTGACATCATGATGTCTGCTGATTCAGGGAGGTCTACGGTGCTAGCCCTGCCAGATCTTTCTTCGGCTTTCAATACGGTCGACCATCAGATCCTGGAAAAAGGCTGTGGGATCTGATCGTTTTGTCAGTGGTTCTGTTCATTGTTATGTTCTCGCTGTCGCGGCATGGTGAAACGACCCCGGGGATGAAGCGAGCGGGACGTCAGCCAGGTAAGTGCAAAAAAATCTTTTAATAATAGAGAATGCTGCGAAGTAGCGAAAAAACACAAGGAGGTACACACGAACCCAAAGCACACACGGCAATGAGCCGACACGGACTGGCGCACACACCTGAATATAAATCGCAAGGCAAACAAACGAGGAACAGGTGCGTGTAATTAACAGAGACAAACTAGAGTGCAAGGAAAACATGTGAAACCAGGAAAATAACAACACAGGAAAACCAACTCGAACAAAACCAAAACTGTCACGAGAACACCAGGATCGTGACATTCATACTTCATTGGTAGAAGCTTCAGTGTCTCTGCCAACCACATAATATCCCAGCCTGGTAGCCTGATGTGTGGTGTGCCCCCATGGCGCTGTACTAGGACCCCCTCTTGTTCCTGTTGTATGTTCTTCCTCTCTTTTAAGCCTTATGGGGTTTATAAACTGAAAAAGACTGAAAAAGACATTGATCATTGTCCCAGATAGTGCCATTTCTACCATTAAGCAGCAATTAGGAGACCTGAGTCTCACAGCTAAAACTGAACAGAGAAATCTTTTGATGAGGCCATGTCACTCGAACATCATTCCAGGCAGTTGGTTAAGAACTGCTTCTTTCAGTTGCGCAATGTCACTAAACTCAGGTCCACGGTCTCGGCGGAAGACGAGCCTGAAATGATCACTCATACATTTGTGTTCTTGCGATTGGACCACTGCAACAGCCTCTTCATCCGCCTTGACAAGAAAGAGTTGGCTTGTTTGCAGTCTGTCCAAAACTCTGCTGCGAGGAACTGTACTAAATCCAACAGGAGGAACCACATTTCACCTGTGCTGAAATCTCTTCACTGGCTCCCTGTTGAATATCGGATTCAATTTAAAATCTTGGTGCTGACCTTTCGCGCCCTACATGGACAGGTCCCTTCATACATCACTGACTTAATCAAGCCCCACAGCTCAACTCGGACATGCTTTAAAACTCGTGGAGACTAATCTTTTAAAGCCACCGCTCCCCAACTCTGGAATGAGCTTCCACTGAACCTGTGCTCCTTGGACTCAGTGGATGCTTTTAAAAAACAATTCAAAACTCACTTTTTTAGGAGAGCGTTTGAGTTGCAGAAATGCTGTATTGATATTGTTTGTTATTGTTTGTTCCGTGAAGCACTTTGTGACTCTGAGTCTCCGAAAAGTGCTATACAAATAAAGTTGACTTACTTACAACTCAAGGCTGATACAGCTTAGCTGATGTCTTTGAAACACACCTTTCATGGGGTGTAGCTCAGTGGTAGAGCATTTGACTGCAGATCAAGAGGTCCCCATTTCAAATCTGGGTGCCCCCTTCTTGCTGTCTCAAATCCTTATTGAGGGATAATCAAATGTCTACATTTTCCTGAGAAAGAGATCTCCAGTTCAAATCTGGGTGCCCCTTTCTCAGTTCGCTCCAGTCCCTTGTGAGGGATAGGTTAGTTTAAACAAGGCTACCGGCATTGTTGAGATAATGTTAAGTTAAGTTAATGTAAAGCTTCAATAAGTTTTTTTCAAACTTTCCGGAGAAATGTTCGATTCCCCACACACTTCCTTTGTGGGGTGTAGCTCAATGGTAGCACATTTGACTGTAGATAAAGCAGTTCTCAGTTCAAATCAGGGCACCCCCTTCTCAGTTGTGTTGAGTGGCATGGTTAACCTTTTGAGGGACAGTCCATTATCTTAAGCCAAATGCAAATTCAGTACCTACAGCACCTGTTATGCTCCAAGCCTTTTATGACAAATGATCTATAAAGATCCATAGTAGCACAAATCCCTCCATAGTTCAAGCTGGACAGGACTCAGAACATTGAGCATTGGTGCCATCTGCAGGGGAGGAAACATGACAACAAACTCCCTTGTCCAAGTATGACATTACTAATCACAGGCCTGCAAGCAAAGCACAACAGCCCGTTTTACTATTCATAATTCTAATTTATTATTTTTTCTCATTTCTATTCTATAACAGTGCTTTTACTTGAGCATGCTTTGTTTAAGTGTTGCACTTTACCATATATTAAATTCAACCTGTAATTATCCCAATTTCTTTCTGAGCTATAATCGCATTTTACTATTCAACTGTGATATTTTGCAGTACATTAGATTAGATTAGTACTACATTAAAATACTTTTTACATTGGTAACTTATATATACCTTTACTTGTCTATGGTTTGATTACAAACAACCACAAAGCTTATTTTCTTTAGTAAACAAAAGCATGAAATCTATTTAGGTAATGTCAGACCATAATCAATAAACTGCATGATTTGTATATCACATTAAAATATTTTTATTGGATATTCAACATTAAAATTCAATGACGTGCTTTTTAAATATATAAGTATAGAAAATGGAATTATAAAGTAGATTTTTCAACATTTTAGTTTGTCGTGTAGCTAAGGGTCATCAAAATGTTAGAAACAGCTCTCAGTATAATGCAGTGCAAACTGCAACCACAATAATAATAAATATATAGCTAATTGAATAGCTCTCTGGCAGTGTCAATTAAAGTCATCATTACCTTCTAATGTGACAAAGTCTTGTACTGGCTGGAGTTCATGATTAAGATCATAAGGGAAAAAAACAGCTGCTTCCTCCGCATATCATGCAAGGAGCATCACATTTTGCCATCACAATAGATAACAGGATTATTAATGAATTAAAAAAATGCACCCACAAAACTATCAAGAATAGAACGGGCGACCTGTTGTTAGGATTGCTTGTTGTTCAAAGGTTTGATGCTACACCAGTATATCAGTCAGGTACTTGCAGAAGATCAACTTTCACAGTGACGACCTTCAAAACACAGCTGTTATGTATCAACAATTCTTGTCATCATTTCTCACAAGTGTGTCTTTTTTTTTAGTTCTCCAAGAGCAGTGCTTTAGCAAGGGACTTCAGCATGTCCTTCTTCTCATACAGGTACATCTGAGTTTCCCACAGCATGTCCACCAGAACAGCGTCACTGACTTCATCTAGCATCACCTCCTGAGAAAGCTGCGGGCTCAGTCTGCAGGAGAGGTGACAAATAACACAAAGTGATTCACAAAAATACAGACCTCACATCGGTATTGCATTATTTGTTATGATGGCAGGCGCAGTGAAGGAAATAGTTAAATGTGAGCATCTTGGTAGTGGTAAAAACTTGACAAAATGAACTAACCCCACCAATAAGAAATAAGCTAAACCAAATGTTGTAAAAATGCATGGAAGGACCCCAGATCTTGGATTAAATATCCTTCATAATAAAAAAGAAACACACATATATGCATATACTGTATGTCCTCAAATAATGGCTGGGCTGTGGGGGGTGTTGTTTATTTACTCAACTGCAGCGAGAAGCAGGTGTCTAATTGTAATTAGAATTTATCAGGGGTGTGGCCATCATTTATAAATTTGTTAAAATTCCGTTCCATTTTCTTCCACTTATCCAGGTCCGGGTCACGGTGGCAGCAGCCTCAGTAAAAAAGCCCAGACTTACCGGTCCCCCGCCACCTCTTCCATTTCCACTGGGAGGACACCAAGGCGTGCCCAGGCCAGCTGTGAGACATAATCCCTCTAGTGTGTCCTAGGTCTGCCCTGGGGCCTTCTCCTGGCTGGGCATGCTGGGAACACCTCACCAAGGAGGTGTCCGGGAGGCATCCTGACTAGATGCCCGAGCGAGCCACCTCAACTTGCTACCCTACGGATGAAACTCATTTCCGCCGCTAGTATCCACAATCTTGTTCTTTCGGTCCGTGGAATTCATGGAACTTAAATTTTACATTTTAAATTTACATTTAAAATTCTAAATTCTCACATATACCATACAGTACATCAATAAATAGTAATACAGATTGCAATCACAACCAATGTTTAGATGCATACTGTCACTACTGTACGGAAATATAAACACCTTCTTCTTCTTTTTGTTTATGGCAGGTCGCAACCAACGTTTAAGTGCATACCACCACCTACTGTAACGAAATGTACATCATAGTGATCATATGAATGAATGGATATGACGCCACTTTCAAGTTAACGGCAATGGATTTCAGGATAAGCAGCATAGAAGATGTCTGGATGGATGGTAATGCAGTTGGCTGTGAAGACAAGGAAACATCGCTGCTTCGCGTAGGACTACTGCCAGATAAAGGAGGACACTGAGAGCACACCAAAAGACAGAGAGATATCCGCGTGTGTGACGGAGAAATTAGTGTTGCGCCACTGTCTGGCACGCACTACGTGGAAAATAAAAAATCATTTATTAAGGTAAATAATCTTTTTGTGCACCAAACAATTAATTTTATGACATGCGCACCGCCGGCTTATGTAAGAACAACTGGTTTTTCCTCAAAATTTAGTAGGTACAGCTTATATACCGCTGCGGTTTATACATCAGAATTTATTATTTATATATATTTTTAAAATCATTTCCCCACATATAACTAATGAGTCAATATAAAAACAATACACAGTATATACTGTATATTACAAATCACCATGTATTATAATAACAACCTACAATTCACTCATAAATAAAGTGACCTTTTAACCAAATGTGCTGACATTTTGAATAACAGTAACTGACAGTTACTGTATGGTTGCAGTCTTGTAGATTGACATGGACTACAAAAGTGGGGGTTACCGATGTGTCAAGGACTGGGTAGAGTGAGCGTAGCATACCTGTGGTACACGGTGTCAGTCATTTCACACCAGGCTCTGGCTCTGTCCACTGCACAGCCATCTGAATCAGTACACTGTCCAAGCAGATAGAGATGATGATAGTTGATGATACAAGTTTGCAGTTGTGATTGAGTCCCAATACCCACACAGTCCACCAGCATCTTGCCCAGCTCCTTGGCTCCTACAATGCTCTTGGCCAGCTCCAGAGGGTTAGAGGGTCGGAAAACATCTACGGAACTTACTGCCACCTGGGGAGGCTTACCTAGCAAATAGAGGACTCAATTTACCAGACAGTGTGTGAAATATACTTGCCAGTTACAACATTACCTAATCTGATGCAATCCAATAGAAGGGTGGGCCAAATTATGTTTTGGAAAAAATGCTTTGGTACAGTTTTATGATGCGGACAGTTTAATCCTGCAAAATACTGTATTGCTTTTCTGTTTCCCCCATTCCTATGGGAAACATGAGATTGATCAGTGTCCCACAATGGTTCGTGTTCAACCATATAACCTTGTAGATGTCTGGAGGAATATGATAAGGTTATCTCCACACATCTATTTCTAGGTCTTTGTGTAAAATACATGATATTTGATACAACTCTTGTGCTGGAACCAAAGTTAGGATCTTACCAGTGCCAAGGGAAACAACGAGACCAAGCTTCTTGATTTCAACTCCATGGCCCTGAGAAGCAGGAGATGTGAGGTTGCATCTATGTACACACAAATGTATTATTAAAGAAAGCAGCATCACCTCTGCTTTTAGAACTTTGTAATACTGATGGATCTCTGACATGGCATCTAGCGTGGGGTTGTTGGCCAACAACCCACCATCCAGGAACCGTCCCATTGGGCGGAAGTAGGTGGGGGCGGCACCGCTGGACCGGGCAGCTCGCCACACAAGTTGCTCTTATTTAAGAGAAAACAGAAAAACACTGTAAGTCTGGCAAGCGCTTGCTGGTCAAGCACACACACCTTCATCCGTCACCTTCTTACGCTTATTGGATGGCTCCACTGTGTATCCTACTAGCAATACATCCTCATCCTCCCATCCTGCAACAACAACACGGCTGCCACACAACACACACATACACACACAAAGGCACACACGCGAGGCACAGGTAGCAATGGCATCATGGGAAGCGCGATTCCTACCTTGCGGAATGGTGAGAGGCTTGAAAGTGGCTGTGGGTGCATAGGGGGGCTCTCTTTGAACGGAGGGCAGGTCATAGTTCCTGAAGATGTGGAGTTCTCCTGGGTGGCGGTCTGCTAGAACACTGGTCACCATCACCCTGTGCAAGAAACAGAGGGACAGTGATGGAAAAAATCGCGACTCCGAAGTCAAAGTTGGACTTATATTTGCAACTTGTTGTTTCTTCTCAATAGAAGAAAAAAAACTGAGTTCAAGTCATTATTTCACCAAAACATGAAATAATGATTGTTCCAGACCATGAACTGAGACAGATCTTGTTGGTCAGGGAGCACAGTGCAGTTTGATTAGGTCTCATTCGTGTACTGATATCATCAGCAGAACAAAATGATACCAATACCATTAGATATGTTTTTTTATATGCAGGTTGACATCCCTACTTAAGTGACTTCAGCTCAGTGTGCATCAAAAGTGTGAAAGTGTTTTTGGCATTTTACTGTTTTTACATATAGAGGCTACCAGTGATGGCAAAGATGAAAAGTGTGCTCAAAAACCCAAAACGGGACTCAGGAGAGCGCCTGGCAGCTCGTTACAATGATTTACCCAGCGGATGCTAATGTAAATAGCATGCAGTTGACATTTTACATATCAATTTCATTAACAGTGCATACAAACAAAGCAACAAGATATTCCACCAGACAGTCCCAACACTTCCGGCTCAGCTCTCTCTTCACCACGACGGTCCGGTACAGCGACCGGATTACTGCGGAAGCTGCACCGATCCGTCTGTCGATCTCACGCTCCAACCTTCTCTCACTCGGCAAAGCAGAGGCAAAGCTCTCTGTTTACCGATCGATCTACGTTCCCACCCTCACCTATGGTCATAAGTTATGGGTCATGACCGAAAGAACGAGATCGCGGATACAAGCGGTCGAAATGAGTTTCCTCCAAAGGGTGGCTGGACTCACCCTAAGAGATAGGGTGAGAAGCTTAGCCATCCGGGAGGAGCTCAGAGTAGAGCCGCTGCTCCTTCACATCGAGAGGAGCCAGTTGAGGTGGCTCGGGCATCTAGCCCGGATGCCTCCCGGGCGCCTCCCTGGTGAGGAGTTTCGGGCATGCCCAGCCGGGAGAAGGCCCCGGGGAAGACCTAGGACACGCTGGAGGGACTATGTCTCACAGCTGGCCTGGGAACGCCTTGGTGTCCTCCCGGTGGAGCTGGAAGAGGTCGCCGGAGACCGGAAAGTCTGGACTTCTCTACTGAAACTGCTGCCCCCGCAACCCGGACCCGGATAAGCGGAAGAAAATGGAATGGAATGGAGTCCCAACACTCAATAACTGCCAACAACCAGTGCCACTGAGCAAGGAGAACAATACCTGGGATACTGGACATCTGTCATTTTGGTGTTCTCCCCAAACTCCTTTTTCAGGAAGTCCTCTAGCGGGGCAGACTCGTAGGGGCGAGACCCTTTGAACACCTGCTCCTTCATCCTGAAGTACAAGCAGCGGAGGTACTCCATAGACTTTCCTGCACGTTTGGAGCAACATTGCCATCGTCTTCACATTGAAATAGAAGAGAAAAAGAGGCGCAAAGTGAAATCACAAACCATGGATTATAGCCAGGGCCAGGATTCCGCCGGTGCTGGTGCCAGCCACCCAGTCGAAGAGCTCTCTTGTGGGCTGTCCGGCTTCTTTCTCCAGGGCGATAAGCATCTGGATCAGAACCAGGCCTTTGATGCCTCCTCCATCCAGACATAGCAGTCTGTCCATCCTGCCAAGGAGGGGAGCGCTCATATTTACATCAGGAAAAGGTTCACCTTTTACAGTAAGACACACAATATGTTGAAGTTCTTTTTACACTTGTGTGACAATGACAGCAGAAAGTAAGGTCATTGAATGTTTTATTGTCTTTACATTTTAAATATTAGTAGTAAATTAAAACTGTCCCGAACAATTACAAAGGTTTTATGATGGCTACAGCTTGACCCTGGAACAGATCATTATTTCCTAGGGTCACTGTTAAGAGTTTCCACTCTACTCCCTGATGTTGGTTATTAATTTAAAAAGTAACACGCACCTCCGTTTCGTGGTACTGTCCACTTGTGATGTGTCTCCGGTCATTGCCATGATGGCAGCTCCCATGTGCATTATCTCCTCAAAGCCTGTCAGCCAATCGGAGCAGACGTTAGTGGGGTGCCAAGGCACAAAGACAGGAAATAGGAAAGGGTGTGTAAGACCGCAATCCCCCTTTTGATTTAGCCAAAATGGTTTGCAGTTGTTTTGAATCATTTAACATTCCAAAAGCTATCATCGGGAAATACGCAACGGCCAAATATTGTATAATAAAATGATATTTAGGTAGGTGTAGTAGAAGAGCAAGTGGGGCGACAGTGTTACCTATGCCCGGCGCTACGGCCTTCTTGGAGAGTGGGGGTGGGCTGCCAGGGGTGGGAGGCAGGCAGCGTTGGACACCTACACTACACAGCATGTCCAGCAGGATCCTCCTATTGGGACCTTTTTTTAAAGCATGCAGTTAGACATGCGCACACACGCAACAGGAAGCTGAGACACAGAAAGATCATGCATGTAGCAGAAACACAACATACAGAGTAAGAACGTTACTTTTCCACACTGGCACATCGGAAAGGTAGCATGTTACAATAAAAATACTTCTAAGCCTTCAAGCGATGACATCAACTCATCTAAAAAGATGAACATACAATAATAATCGTAACAGGCGTTCTCATTCAACCTACATTACATTTTCACTAGCACTTGTCCTCACTAAGGTCGCGGGTATGCTGGAGTCTATCCCAGCTGTCTTCGGGGGAGAAGTGGGGTACACTCTGGACTGGTTGCCAGCCAATCGCAGAGATAAATAATTACAGAGTAACAAAAGCCTTTTGATGGCTGGTGCACGTTACTAGTGACACCTAGTGGCCAGTGTAGACTACACTTTGCCAAAGTCTTGTATTGCCTTAAATTGTATTTCTATATTAGTTCATTTAGAACATGTATATGCTTGGAAAAGCTTCATTTGGGCTAAGAATATATAAAGCTTGCTTAAAAATGCATTTTTTTGGATTAATAATAGTCAGTAGTTAACCAGCAATTATTTACAGTATTAATTGATTGAGCGGGGGAGGACTGTATTATTCATTTACATCCTGCTCACAGCAAACTCCTTAATAACCAGTGCAGAAAGAATTGATTGATCTAAGACTGTAAAGTGGTGCCCATGTTTATTAAAAAAGACCTATTATACTCATTTTCAGGCCTTTGTATTGAGGTCTGGACTCCTATAGAGCAGCTACATACCATAACTCACACAGGAAGATTTCTAGATCTTTCAGACTCTGCGTCTTTTCCCGCAGTGTTTCCTGGGGTCTCCTGCCTCTCGCCCAAACGGTCTGTGTAATTAATACAACCCCTTGCCCTCGTCCTGGTACACCTCCTGCCGAGCCCATTCTGCTGCCATTAGTCACACTCCCAGTAACCGTTTGTCAGATAGTCCAGCTTTGTATTGCTAAACCAAATTAGCTTCCCCTCACACCCAAACAAACATTTCCTGGGAGCCATTGTTCAATGTTGCCCATATTAGAAATTCCAGGTTGCTTTACTTCAGTGGAACTCCCTGTTAAAAAAAACAAACTCACAAGCCAAATGCTGACTTCCAAATGTACAAACCTCATTATCGGATGCGTTTGCATCATTTAACACGAGAATACAACAATGTAACAACATTTTTCGATCAGGAAAAAGGAAAAGCATAATAGGTCCCTTTAACAATGAATAGATAGAGTTTGCAGATATGTGGGGTTGTTTGTAACAAGCTACTCAGTTGTAATGTCGACCACTGCTGGGCAGGAGGTACAATTATTCTGTAGGAGGCAATCAAACTAAACTAGACACGAAAAGACATGCTTCCAAATAGGACAATGTAGTAAAATGACTGATTGTTAGTACAGAGTATGCATGTTAATATAAATGTCCTGTACATCCCATTGTTAACTAGAAAATCACTCGGAAGAGTACAGATGTCCTCCAAATGCTATAGTTTCCCCCATATTGTGAATCACACCAAAATAATAATGTTACATTTTTTGGTCTTTGATATTTAGTAGAACTTTTCCCGCCAAGTGCTGTGAGCATTTGTTGTGGAGTTACATGCACAAATGGCGGAAATGGTTTTATCTCGCATTGCTATGGAATACTTTATTTCTGAATCCAGACGGTGATCCAGATCAACCCCAAAATTCAATCAGTTACATTTCCAGCAATTCCTGAAAATGTCATCCAAATCCATTCAGAACTTTTATTATGTATTATGTTGAACACAAACATAAACACCAGCAAATACACAAGCTCTGCGCTGTGCTTGACAGATGTAATGTAACTTGCTGGTCGTACCTTTGCTGGTGCGAGCAGCGATCAGTCCCGGCGTCTCTCCCAAGTCATTGTGGATCTCCACATCGGCCCCGAACACAATCAGAGCTTTGATCAAGTCCATGTGATCCATCTATTTCAACATGAACATTCTAGTTCAGGTGTTGGCAACCTTTACCATCAAAAGAGCCATTTTGCATTTTGTAGTCGCACAGCATTACACAACTTATAAACATGCAAAAGTTGTAGTTTTTATGCATTTATTATTTCCCGGCTAAAGGTTTATTTTTTTCACTTAGAGAATAGATGCTTTGATTTTTTTATGAACAATTTTTTGATGTATTTTCCATGTGTGAACAGCTTCCTCCTCCTTACGATCTCTAGCAGGTGTAGTTTGGAGTGTTTATCCACTTCTTGAAAGTGTGATTGCTCTGCTCAACCTTCCGTAGTAGAGTAGTTCCAGAACCATTCTTACGCCCACCTGCAGTTGAGTACTTTGCAGAACAAGCTGAGTGCTACTTGTGAAAATTTCTTTCAACTTGATATATTTTATTGTTTGCTAATTACTCTTCACATGTCAAACACACAGGTGAGCCACTGTTATTAGCACATTTGACTCAACAAAACATCTTCTTTGTGTTTCAATTCACACACTGGTCCCCCTCAAGCAGAATGCAGTCTAGATGCATTCACAAACTTGCGGTGAGTTGGCTATTTCAAACTCTTTTCGAAAAGGTACATTTCCTTGACTTCGGTGTACAAAAAAAAAAAAATCACTGAGAAGGAGACGCAACAAAGAGGAGAGCTGCGGGTGGCCGCCCCTTGTTCTAGTTAGTTTACCTTGGTAAGATTCGGGGACAAGCAGACAAACATTTAGCCACGCACCTTCATGGCTAGGTGGAGCGCCGTGTTGCCGTCCTGCCCTTTCAGGTTGGTGTTGGCGCCGTGGGTGAGCAGAACCATGGCCGCCTCGAAGCGACCCTTCTTGGTCAAAATGTGGAGGGCGCTCTCGCCAGTCTTGCTGAGGTAGTTGATGCTGCAGTCCTTCTCCAGCAGCATGCGACACATCTGTAAAAGTGTTCATCAACTGTATAAAATTGGAGCTTCTTAGGTGATAACCACCATACTGAAGGTGCAATGTTCCTTACCTCGGCTGTTTTTGCCCAGTGGAGGGGCGTGCCGCCATACACAGAGTCTTCAGCATGCAGCTGGTCAGGGTCCGCATTCAGGACCTCCTCAGCACAGCTGACAGAGATACACGGCAAAGATAGATACATCTTAAAACATTTGTTTGCATTTATTCATCTCAGAATTAGTCCAATTCAAAGTAATTTCTGGAACACATGCCTCTAATATTGAACACAAATCCCGTAATTCAAACAGCATTGTATGTGTTTGAAGCATGTGCTTTTTTGCTGTTTTTGGTGGGGCTAATCTAGAAGAGTTTGCCATCAATGGCAAAAAAAAGAAAAGATAAATGTAATTATACCAGCCGGCCGCCCTTGTTAACAATGAGTGCACAAGTTAGTGTTTCTTAAACAGTACCGCACTTATTTCTACACTTGACACTCACTCCAAATTGAGAAAGTTACACTGCGACTGGAAACAGAGTTAATATAAAGGCTGTATGGCGACGTAAGAACTTGGAAGTGGATTGGGTTTGACCTCAGAGTTTACTGGCTACTAAGTTTTATAGACGTAAGCATCTTTAGTTCTTGTCTCACCCCTTCTCACTGTATTTCATGGCGGCGTGGATCGGGTAGCCGACTCCACCCAGGACGTTGCATTTGGCACCGCCCCCGAGAAGGGCTTTGACTGCCTCTACCCTGCCTAGGCGGCAGGACACGTGGAGCGGCGTCTCCCCGTTGTTGTTGAGCTCGTCCACACCGGAGCACAATCGCGAGCACAAGACCTGAGTGAAGGAACAAAGGGGTTAGGAACCACAAACTGATGTATTGACTTATCAGGAAACATTTGGTTAATGATGTGGAATTAGATGGACGGAAATTATATTGTGCAGTTGCTTTGTCTTGCAAATAAAGGAGACCTAATAGATTTCACTATGTGGCAGCAATTAATACAGACAATTAGTTCATTCATTCATTCATTTTCTATGCCGCTTATCCTCATTAGGGTCGCGGGTATGCTGGAGCCTATCCCAGCTGACTTTGGGTGGGAGGCAGGGTACACCCTGGACTGGTCGCCAGTCCCTCGCAGGGCACATATAGACAAACAAAGACAAACAATCATTCACACTCATACTCTAATAGACAATTTAGAGTCACCAATTAACCTAACATGCATGTTTTTGGAATGTGGGAGGAAACCGGAGTACCCGGAGAAAGCCCACACACGCACGGGGAGAACATGCAAACTCCACACAGAGATGCCCAACGGAGAACAGACAATTAGTTTGCTGCCTAAATGGTCTAAAGTAGAAACTGAAACGGGAAGTAAACACGAAGAGGTTGAGGTTCAAAGTTGCTCAACTTTGAAGGTAAAAACAACAACAAAGTTTGGTGTATAGTATATAATAGTATACCCCCTACAAAACAGATTGGTAGATAGTAAATAGAATGAGGTTCCCCAATCCCCAAAATCAGCATGCAAATAATACATTTAAACAAGGCAGGTCATATTTAATCTTTAGAATCCACCAGTGGTTCACAAACTTTTCACAGTCACGTACCCCTTCAGACATTTGACCTGAAGCCATGTTCCCCCTGCTCTTAAAAAATAAACCTTTGTTCATCTTCATTAACTTGAAATAATGAACATGATTAATTGGTAAATTAATTGTAAATGAAGTAAGTAATTCTGGTTCAAAAATGTGTATTTTGAATGGAAAATATTGTTAAAAATGTATTTATTTATTCATTAATTCTTTTAATAGATAGGTATCTGTCCAACATATTTTAAATTTCAGCTGGGTGTTGGGATCCTTCCACTTTTGTCCACTTGCAAATGTGACAATTTAAATCAGCATATGAATTTGATACCAAATTGAAAAAGAACAAACATGATAAAGCAGTATCCAAAGTACAAAAATACATGCAACCAGCAATAAAGCCTCATTTTTGGGGGAATCCCAACTCTCTCACCCAGACATGCACATACATTGATATGTTTTCACAGTACGGGGATTGGAACACCCAAACTAAATTCAATCATGAAGATGAAACACTCTTACTGCACAACATAATCCTCAAACTTACTAACTTGTTTCTGTAACTCACACAGAGCAATACCTGACATTAGGCTGCTTCTCCTTCCTTCTTTTTGCTCACTCTGCTCTGCACTGTGAGGCCTTCAGGCGCACTTGTAACTGTGAGTGTTAGGCGCTAATTGTTTTTCATTTTTATTCACATATCCCCTATGACAATTGGCGTACCCCACTTTGGGAAGCCAGGGAATACACCATATTTCTGAAGACGGTGAATGTGTGTACCAGAAGGAGGCCTCTTTTTGTACAAATGCTTGTATTAGGGTGAAGTTAGTCTTTTTTATTTTTGGTTCCTATCAAAGAAAACGTAGTCCTGTCAGAGGCTGAATTAATCTTTTCTCACTTGTTTGCTTATGTCACTGATAAGACATTCCTGAACATTGGGACTAAAACAGTAGAGCATGAGTTTCGGCCTAGAATGCAGGTTTACCCTCTACAGAACTTGAGATTTAAGGAGTATTTTATAATTAAAAAAATATATAGTGCCTCACTGTGATTCAATATCAACTTAAAAGTCTCTGAAATGAGCAGAAGAGCGCCCCTTGACCTTAGAAATGTTAAATGTTTTGCTTTTCTACCTGTCAGAATGTAACTAAAGGGTAACCTGGACAATGGCGGGAGAGTCGTGCTTGGCAGCAAAGTGCATGGGTGTCTCCCCTTGGTGGTCTCTGATGTCCGTGCGAGCACAGCTCTCCTCCAGCAGCTCCTTCACACACACCGAGTCGCCTCGCTCACACGCCAGGTGCAGCGGTGTCTGACCCAGCGCATCCCGAGCGTTGATCTGACTGCAAATACAAATTGTCTCATTTAGAAAAGTCCACACAAATCAAAACCTGCAATAACTTGTCACCTCTGGACATAGTTATGCTTGAGGCACTCCCTCAGCCCCGTATCCACCGCGATGTGGGCAGCGCTCCAGTCCGGGTGGTGGCGGAGGCAGTCCACGATAATCTGCGCTGTCTCGCCCTTTATTGAGGGAAGTGTCTCGTAGAAGGGCGGGAGCTTGAGAGCGTACTGTGGGAACCAGTTCATGGCATCCTCCTCTGACGCCACCTGAAAAAGCCTAGTGACAAAAAAGTCAATATTTACATACTATATACTTATACAATGTCAAACATAAGAATGGATCATTTGGACCAATGAGTGTCCCAATCAATTCATTCAGGTCAAACTGATGACTTGATGATTCCATTTGTTAGTGGACTTTGAATGTCAATAAAACATCACCGGAAATCCATCTGGGAGGATTAAAGGAACAGCCAACAAAATCAACATTCCTGAGCCATCATGTCCCAAATAATATTGCATTCCTACTGACCTCAGGGCCACTGTAGGCGTGTCGGGGCATATGAGCACACAGTCCCATGATGGGCATTGGCCATTCTTATACAGAACCAGACGTCCGTCCTGTTTCAGCTTGACCTTTCCTCCCCCACCGTAGTCAGACAGCTGCACATCCCTCACCCGGTAAGGGTTGGTGAAGAGGGTTGATACAGAGGAGACTGTGTCCAAAAGACGCCCCAGGAACTGCATTGCAACCTGGCATGAATCACAAGAAACTGTGGCAGCTCTCGATTGGGTATTTTACATAGTCATAGTATAGTATAGTATAGTGTAGTATAGTACAGTATAGTCATAGAGCCATGCAATGCAGTGCTCCTATAACCTATTACAAAGAGGTTTGCAAACAGCCAGTGAAATGTTCCTAACACCGGCTCATGTCATTTAAACAACAGAATAATTGAAAGAATTACGGTAATATTTGGTAGAAAGAGATGCCTGCCAAGCCTAGCTAATCGCATTAAACGGCGTACAAGCAAGAGGTTAGCATCTACTTACGGCGAGCTGTGATGTCTCACTTCTGACAGCAGATACACCAAAAACCGCCGCACTGCAACCAAGCTTGCAGGAATCATGAGCGAACCAATCACGGCAATAGACAGGCAGAAAGAAGGCGGGACGTTAGACACGAACGGAAAGCCTCATGTTTCCAATTCATTCATAATTTCAAACACAAATTGGCGTATACGGGATGGACACATAAACAAGGACACTTGTAAATGTTACTTTTACTAAAATGGAAATTATTTTTCCATAAATGCAAATGATTCCGTTCATTTTTCATTGTACGTACAAATGTATCGTGGGCATTCGTTTTGCATATACTGAAATGATACCCATTCTTTTTCAATGCGTAGTTAAGTCAGTGGGTTTTGAGCGTTTTTGTGATTCATGTCACTTCATGCTACTTGCATGTAGCGCACGTCGGTCATACAATTGGTCCAATTCAATGGACATCGCACAAATAAAAATAATAAATAACAAAATAGTAAAAGACACACAAATAAAATGTGAAATAATTTGAAAAAGTAAATATAAAAAGTGAATAACGTCAAAAAATGGAACAATACAAATATAACATTAGATGAACCAAATAACATACACATAAAAAAATTATTTGGGTAAAAACCACGTGATACAATTACAAAAAAAATACAAAAACACAAGTAACCTCAAGAGAAATAAAATACAAATATTCTGATTAATAAACTAACGACCAGGGGAATATAATTATGGCTTTAGCATGCAAATAAAATAAAAATATAGTTTTCAAAATCTAGATTTTACAATATATACACATCTGGAGCATTATTTTGGTATATTGTAAAAAATATATATAATATGAATATGAACATTGAAAACCAATATATTTCTTGAGTCTTTGTAGAAAATGTTGTCTTGAGCATGGGTAAATACATTTGAAGCTTTTCTTTAATTTTGTCACACTTTGGGTTCTTTTTCTACTTTTTCGGTCTTAAAGACGTCAAGTTAAGGACCGCCTACCGTGTCTTCCCGGTTGCCATGACAACCAAGGGGGCGGGCCTTGACCACGTGACACACAACAGGCTGTCTTTGCCGCGCTGCAGAGCCCAGTAGATGTGTATGTGTCTCTCTGTTGGACAGTTAGTCCGCGGTCGAACCGAGTAGAGCCGAACTCTTTTGCCTGAGAGACAGAAGAAGAACTGAGACGGAAAAGAACGATGGAGCTCTCCGCCATGGGGGACCGCGTCTTTGCCGCGGAAGCCATATTGAAGCGCCGCGTCCGAAAGGTGAGTGTCCTCTGCCGCCCGACCCGCGTGTTTTGACAGATGTTGGCCGCCGGAAGTGCACTAGCTCCGGGGGAGCTCTGTCGTGCTGAGCGGCGGAGGCCTTAAGCTAGGCTAGGTTTACTTGATGACCCACGAAGCTGTAAGTCAGAATTGCTGGTCTCAGGGAGGCTTTCGGAGCAGTAGAAGTGGCGCAAAAGGAGTGTGGCTGCATAGAGTGAGGGGAGGATAGTGTTCCAATGCAGGGGTTTTGTTTATCTCGCGGCTAATGCTAGCAAAAGCTACACGGTTGCACTGTGGGTATATACAGATTGTCTCGCGCATTTACAACGACTTTTTGCTTTCGTTTGCAAGAGAACGCGGACTTTTCCATTTTCCATTGTTCTATCTAGACTTCTTGTAGATTTTCAAAGTTTGGTGCTACCATAAGGTCACTAGCATAAATCAGAAGCTTGTTAACAATGGGTGGGGTGCAAAGGTCAAGTGTCATGTCCATGTAGTAAACCAGTAGCCCCCCTAGCACCCCCTCCAAAAATGCCTTCGGTGACCCCTGATTGGCCTCAACTCAGTCCTTTAACTTTCACATCTCAAAAAAGGTCTTCTCCTATAACAGGGTTGTTCAAAGTTTGAGGCACACCAGAATGCTTTTGTTCAGTAGCTTGATAAAAATAAAGAAAAACTTCTTCCAAACTCAGTCAAATAGAGCCAAAAATAAAGAATCTCAGTAGTTTTTTGCACAACTGTTTTTTGGAATCTGCTGCAAAATCACTTGTCCAAGGTCCAATATATGACAGAACATGGCAGTTTTCTATTTACAGTACTTCAGGAGTACAAGTCAAAGAGCTTACTTGTAAAACGATTACTATGCTGTTTTCAAGGACTTATGGCATAAACGCTTGTCGCTTCTGCTGCAAAAATGCTAGTTGTAGCTCCTCAATATGACAGGAACGCTCTGCTACTTTGAATTCAGTAATGCAAAAAACTGTAGTCAAAGATATTGGATACTCTCAAATCGTTGAACGACAGGATTTGGCCCACAGGCCTCCAAGTGATGAAGAATGGTGTATAACTGCATACCTGTATACAATAAAACAAGAGGATGAGGAGGAAAAACAAAGATTAAAAAAAGTAATTTTTTCCTCAAAACTTTCCTGTAAATTGCGATCTGATGGGTGGTAAATATACAAAATCAAAAATGTTTACTTTAAATAATACTGTATTAGGGAATGCTCACTCAGTATATACAGTACTTTATGATGCAATGCAATGGGTTTGGTGTGACTTTTTTTTATTTTTATTGAGGAATGAGTCTAAAGTGAGTGTTTTTATTCCAGGGAAGACTTGAATACCTGGTGAAATGGAAGGGATGGGCAATGAAGTAAGTGATGGCCTTTTGATGGTCTCACATGCACTGTGTGAAGATAGTTTTAATGTCTTAAAATAGAAACCCATTTTTTTAATATAGTGATAATACGTGTCATCTTTTTTTCTTACATCCTCATTTAGGCACAGTACCTGGGAGCCAGAAGAGAATATTCTGGATGACAGACTCATCCTCGGCTTTGAGCAAAAGTGAGACAATATGTTAATTTTCTGTTCCGCTGGGTTGTTTTGCCTCAATAATAATTACTTGAAAAAGATGATTTGTTATCTTTGTATTTGTGTTTTTCAAAATAAACTAATATGTTCTGTTTTTGTCCAGGGAACGAGAAAGAGAGCGTAGCGGTCCAAAAAAACGTGGTCCGAAACCCAAAAACCTTGCTACAAAGGTATGAAGATGAGCCACTGAACCTCAGTGCCGTATATTATTAAATAGTGGGCTCTGCTCTAATAAGACACCGTGCCCCAATTAATTGCCGGGTCACCTGAATAAATACAATCGCTTTGCCTGAATTGGACAAAAAGCAGTTTTAACAGTCCGTGTGAAATGTATTATTTTTATTGTTTATCGTACTTCCTCAAATCGTTGCCTCCTCTCTAATAGACACCATACCTCTTCATACACAGATAGATACCTACGAAATAGTTCTGTATTGTTATGAGAAAAAAAACACTAAAATTAAAAAAAAAATGTTTCCCCAGACACGGGCGGTGAAAGGAGAACCTAGCAGCCGATCCACAAAGTCCCTCCAGACGACATTGCGCTCCTCTGCTTCTGCTCCCAGCCGAACAACACCTTCCTCCTCCTCTGCCTTGCCTCATCCTTCACCATCATCCTCTTCCACAAGTTTGGCCCCATCCCCTAAGCTCAACTCACTGGCTGCCACCCACAAGCTGAAGAAGGACATCCATCGTTGCCACCGCATGTCCCGCCGCCCTCTCCCCCGAACGGACCCCATGTCTTTCTCCAGCCCTGGCGGCTTCACTTCTCGCCCTCACGCCTCCCCCTTCTCTGAGACCGTCCGTATTCTCAATCGCAGGGTCAAGCCTCGCGAGGTGAAGAGGGGTCGTATCATCCTCAATTTGAAGGTGATTGACAAGCCGGGACGTGGCGGCTCGAGCGGTGGAGCCAGGAATCTTCCAGGGGGACGCCACAACATCCCCTCCCGTAATCGCATCATTGGAAAGAAAGGAGAGGCTCCCTACAGACCTTTCCAGCCCCCGCTGAAGATGCTCGGCTTCCCCATGTATGGGAAACCTTTTGGGCTCCAGTGTGGAGATCCTCTGGCCTTCCAACCTCAGTCTGGGTCCTGCAACACCAATAACCCCCGCCCAGCCCCCTCCAGCTATCAGGCTCCTCCTTCTAGCTCCTGTGCCTCTGATGGAAAGTCTCTGCCCGCTGCTCCTGCAGCGGAACCCTCCCAGTCCAGTGAGGCTCCAGAAGCCAGTAAAGGTCCTGCAGAACCCCAGAATACACCACCATCTGCCACTCCTTCTGTCACACCTGCTGCAGCGACCTCACCATCTTGCATGGGAGGTAATCAAGAGAGCCCAAACCCCTCCCTGCCCCAAGATGCGAGAGGCCAACCCGAACCTGCGAGAGTACCCATTGAAGGAGACCCCGACTGGCACCCAGAGATGGGACCTAACTGCAAAGATGTGGTGGTCACTGACGTCACCACCAATCTGGTCACGGTCACCATCAAAGAGTTCCCTTCTCGTGCCTCAGCCCCTGCCTCCCCGGCTTCTGTCACCGCAGACAACAGTCCTCCAGAGGAGCCCACCATGCCCAAGCCATAGTAAATTCCGTCATAACACCACTGGTGTTTAAACAATGTGCCCTTTTTGCCACTCGAGGCCCCTCCACCTTTTTTTTAAAGGTGCGTTCACATGCACGCATTGGCCAAACTAGGTACACCTGTACAGTCCAAAAAATTCAGTCTTTTGTGGTAAAGTTGTTGCTGCATCACTGGGGCTGTTATTCTATTTTGTTTAAGAAAATGTAGTGTAGTATTGCAATTAGAAGAATGACATTTTTGAATTATTACCTCGCTGAACAAAGTGAGCATTATCTACTACAATACATCCTAGAAGGTGTACCTAATAAAGAGGCCAGTGAGTGTATATAGCTATAAAAAACAACTCCGCCCAGCTATTGAATCATGAGAACACCATGCGTATTTTTAAGTGTATACATTTAAACAGGGCAGCTAGTAGGTCCTTGTCCACTTGCACAGCACTGACGTCTTCGCTCGGACAAGCTGTAATTTGTGAATGAGAAGATTACCCTTTAGATCACGCTTTTGCTGCCACAGTAACATTGTTGTGATATGATTTTATATGTTCTTGCACTTGGGACTCTCACATTGCAACAATATACAGCGAGGTAAATAATCAATGCAAATGACTGCATCCAAACAGTATTCTATGTAGTTCATCAATGCCTATTCCCTTGAACACCTACAGCATATGTACACACACACACAAACAAGCTAGTATTTATATGCATGCATGCCATTGTCAGTCGCGGTAGACTTTAATTTATCTTGCCTGTTTACTCCCAACACTCTGAAGTCCCGCAAAGACTCTTAAGCTATGCCGGAAGTTGGTCTTTTCTTTTGTACAGTGTATATACACTGTGGCTGTATATACACAGGGCCTCACAGTCAGGAGGTTCTGGGTTCGAATCTGCATTGGGCATCTCTGTGTGGAGTTTACATGTTCTCCCCGTGCGTGCGTGGGTTTTCTCCGGGTACTCCGGTTTCCTCCCGCATTCCAAAAACATGCATGTTAGGTTAATTGGCCACTCTCAATTGGCCATTAGAGTGTGAATGTGAGTGTGAATAATTGTTTGTCTATATGTGCCCTGCGATTGAGTGGCGACCACTCCAGAGACCTCCCGCCCAAAGTCAGCTGGGATAGGCTCCAGCATACCCGCAACCCTAATGAGGATAAGCGGTATAGAAAATGGATGGATTGATGGATATATACACTGTATGCCACATTAGCGCTTTGGGTTACTGTCAAGTTCTAGAAGTTCATGATGTCGCTTCGAAGCGTTTTCACGCAGGTAACTATACCCTATTTCCTCAAATTGTGGCAGACTGTTTACCTGACTTTTAAAGGCTTATTGTCTGAGCAATACAGTGTTGTAGTGTAATTATTCCTACTGGCTCTTGCTGCAGTGTAATGAGACCATGCTGGTATGTATTTTACCGTTTTTGTGTGTTTTGATGATGAGATTGTTACACAAGCTGTATCGCATGTTTTGTCTGGAGTTCACTGACTAGCTAATGATGATTTTTTTCCCTGACTTGGGGGCATCTAGTTGAGGTGAGTCGTTAAGGCTGCACTTGGAGAAATATAGTATTTAGTTGGTAAAAGTCACATTTATTTGTGGACATAGAATAGAGGAATGGCATTTGTTAGAGCAAAGTCCACTATTTGAGGAAATACGAACAGAATGCAGAATGCACCCGGAAATTGAGACTTTGCATCTAATAGAGCAATGGCTCTTAATTGAGGAAATATACAGTAATAGCTATAGTAATTGGACGGTGCAAATAAGTGAGGCATGTTGTCTGCTAGAATGGGGGCCGCTTTTTGAGGAAATATAAGTTTGTGACACTTTGAGGTTTCTTGACCTTCTCAGAACTTGACACTGAATTTCCGCATATGTTGCCTTTACCTACCGCTACTCCGTTTACCCTATCACCACACTCCCAAAAAAACACACTTCCACGAGCCTGCCACAACTTAAGCATGAATATGAAGACTGCATCATTAGCAAAATGTGAATGCCTTCTGTATGGCACACAATGTTACAATGTTTCCTCTTCTTCTGCACATTGATGGTTCTATTTGTTGTCAGTACTGTTTCAATACTCGTAGGTTACACTTGAAGGAGTTTATTCCCAAAACATCAGAAGAAACCACACTTGTTTGAAGTGAAATGATCTTTGGAATAGACTCTGCCAATGGACTGTATCTCTGCTAAGTTGTGAGTAGAAGTATGTAGAAGTGGTGTTAGGCTGCTATTGTTGTTTTTTTTTTTTTTTTTTTCGCAGTAACGCGACTCAACTTAGTGGCCTATCTTTTACCAAATAGGGCTTGTGGTTTTTTATTAGTAGCCACATTTTACCATGTTTTTTTTTACATTGTTATATATTTTCCAGTGTTACCACCACTTGGAAGGATGCTTGTTTAATGCATCAACATTTGTGCTTTTTAATCATTTTTGTTCTTTCTGTATGTATTGTATGACAATATTTTAAACATATGCATAATTATGTTAATGTGATGCAATTCAACATGACTAGAAGGCAGTTTTTATTGCGTGTATGAATTATGTACATTGTATTAGTGCCAGGGAGGGTGACATAATGTATCTTTCTGAAGCATGTTTTTCAAACCCTTCTCGTACAGATTATATATTCACTGTCATGTGTTACTTGTTAATCTCCTTGTTGCTTTACGTCGGTGTTTTCTTTTACAAGGCTTTAAATTAAAAAGCTGTTACAAAGCAGGTGATGTTCTCATTCAACAACTGTAAAAAACACTGTTTCAGGAAGGTGGGTCTTTCTGCTTTTGAAACCATTTTCCACATTGATAACAACTGATATAATCTGGGGCAAATCATCAAACGCAGGGTAGGTTTCCTTATGTGCACAAAAATGTTCAAGCATGGATTTTGGTTTTGCATCACTGTTATCACTGCAGTTTTACACATTTCACAGAGTGGTGCTGTTGAGCTGCGGAGAACGCATGGCACTACAGAGATGCATGATGAAGCCTGGGTGTGTACTCATATCAACATCACGATATTGTATTTGACATCATTTCTTCTGTGCTAAATTCAGTGCAGATTACACTAGAGGCACCAGGCCTACTCAACAGTGGTTGCTCCTCCCAGGCACCATATGCCCTCTGTTCTGAGGTCAGGCGGAATTACATTAGTCCTTTTGGTGCCATAGTAGCTGTGGCCCACTTCTGTACATGTGATGTCAGCCACCTTTGGGGATTAAACTGCGATCCAGGCTGCAGGTCACAGCATAATAAACGCTGGGCCTAATTTTTTCATGCTTTATTGAAGACAGTTTCACTCTTATGTTTATGTTATGTTTCCACTATCAGTACAATGTGATGCAGTTTGGTTTGAAGTCATTGGTGTGTGTGCTATTCAGCGTTTCCAAAGGTTCCAAACATATCACACCGGCAACAGTTTTCACCTCACTTTGTTGAGCTACGATACTGGTGGTCCAAATACGATTCACCAATCTGAACCGTACCCTGACAGTTTTCACCTAGCAGTGCTGTTCCATTCCTTTCAGTATGGTACTGATCTCAGCTGTACTGAACTGATCTGGGCCGTGTGGTGAAAACAGGTGTTTTGATTTTGTTCAGGATAATATAATTTTACCTGTCCATGATCAATACTGTTTGGTGCAATTATTATTTGGAAAATGCCCTGTAACCATTTTTTTTTGTGGGACACTTTCATTGGGCTACCAGTTGCAGCTGTATGGAATGATTGGTGGAAACACAAGCCTGAATTAGATGTACCAAACAGTACCTTGGTGGAAGCCTGCTTTTGACTGTGCTTGACGTAAATGTATGCCTTTCACTTGTTCCGATTAAGCCGTTTCCATCTCACGGTACAGTTTAGTTCAGTTCAATATGGATAAGCGTATATACAGAGCCCCAAAATATCAGAACTCTACCATGCCACTTTTCAAAGTACAGTCACCCCTTGTTTATTGTGGTTAATTGGTTCGATACCTGGCAGCGAAATACGTTAATAAATTGAATTTTTTGTAGTTAGAGCATAGAAAGCCTTCTAAATGCAATTTTCACCATTATTAGAGCCCTTTAAACATGAAAACCTGCAGAGTTTCGGCCCCCCTTGGCATGAGTTTGAGACCCCTGATCTACATAATCCGTCGGGTTTTTTTTTACGGCAGTTACACAGTGTAAACTTCAGGCATCAAGATTTGTACTACGGATTTAGCTCAGTAAAGATGATAGAAAAATCTGATGGCTAGCGAAGTATGTCACTAAGTCATTAAAAAAAAATCCCACAATATATGACATACCGTGTATGAAATATGGTTATTGACCCTTTTTGTTTATATATGTAAAAATAATTGGGCCTTAGTATTGAGTTCTGGACTCCCACAGAGCAGCTACACACAATTATTTAAGGTCTTCCACACTTGGCGTTTTTTCCTGCAGTGTTTCCTGCCTTATGCCCAAACGTACTTCTTCCCTGGCCCTCCTTCTGGTACGCCTCACGCCGTGTCCACTCCGCTGTTATTGGTCACACTCCCAAGCGCTTCTGAGGACTTTTAACAGATGCCAAAACCCACTTCATAGGCGAGAAAGGAGTTGATAGTAATCGGCGATTTATCTTTTTTACACTGATAGTTACTTACAGCTTGCTCTTCTAACTGTTCAACACGATCAAGTAGTGTTGGAAAGGCGTCTGACTTCAGCAGTAGTTTGGCGGATAGTGTGAAACACTTTGCAGAGTCATCATAAACTGCTTTCAGGGCTCACTTCCAAATCCTCATTATCTGATGCGATGGCATCGTTTAACAACATTGTAACAACATTTAGAGGTCAAAAGGAGGAAATAGGTTACCTTTAAGAATGGGTTTCAAAGGAAGTGTGTAAGAAGGACATTGTAAAAAACCCAAAACGTGCCACACCCGCACGGAATGGGAGGAGAACTTTTTTTCACTCTATTATTTGCTTTTGTAGATTTAGTTTTTTGTCTGGCTTTTAGAAATAAATTCATAACAAAAACTGAGATCTCACTAGACTTTTTTGGCTCCCTTGTTTAGGCTGCTGCGTCCACGACCCGACCTCGGATAAGCGGAAGAAAATGGATGGCTGGATGGACGATCCCAACCATAATCCAGACGAAGCAAACCCTACCACTTGATGGAAACGTTGCTAAGAGACCACCTGTGTCTCAAGTGTTCATCTGTTAACATGTTGAGACCCCCCGTCATGTCATGTCCCCATGACTCCCCAGTATGACTCCCCAGTATGACTCCCCAGTGTTCTTAGAATCAATCTAGAATCAGTCAAGACCGCTGGGTCAGTGCTTAAATCCATCATGTCCAATTGTGTTCCTTAAATTCATGCTCGGCGGTAATTCTTTGTTTTTTTCTATACTGTCTCCTCTAGTTAGTTTTTCTGCAGGTATTGAAAGCAAATGATTTCTTTCGTCTCATTATGTTTGTGAACAGTGAGTGTGGCTTATTAATATGTATAATTATGCCTTTATGATGTAGTAAAAAAAACAATGCCGATCTTGTTAAAGTAGTTCCACCATACGCTGTTTGGCTTGCATATGCATTTTCTTTCATTTCATTAGGGATGTTATTTGTTAAGTGGAAGAAGCAGCAGTGTCTCCACAAATAGAACATTCTGCCGTGTTACAGTTCACACTAACCTTTTCTGCACTCCATATCCTGTTACGCAAACGCACACACAAATTGATCCATCACAGCCTTGTTTGTTCACACCGCTGCTGGAAGTTCATCCCAGCCAGCTTGCTTGCTGCGACTGACGCACAGGGAAAGCTTCGCTCCTCCTCTTCATCGGGTGGTCTCCATGGAAACGCACGGAGGAGAGAGCAGCTTAGCAACACCGCCAGCGAGCGAACGTCTCTGGTGCAGACAGCCCGGAACCATACGCAACGTTCCCGAAAGACTACCCTGTACGTGTCCGTTCACTATAAAGCCAGTTTTTGTATTTGTGTAACTTCATGTAGTCACCGGGCTCCATCTTCATAGGATCATGAAGTTCATGGTGGTGCTGGTGGGAGCCGGCTCCCTGGCTTTCCTCGGTGCCGTCATCTGCATCTTCGCCAGCGTTTACCCCCGCAAACGCGCCGCTTCACTTGGCGACAACGGCACGCTGGCATCGGAGTCGCTCCTCCAGCCCCTGGAGCCCAGCTCGGTGGCCCACGCGGGACCGCTCGGTGCTTTACACGGCGCTGACTCCTACGACGGGGGGAACGGGCTCGGCGGCATCGGCTTGGGAGTCCCCAGTCTGAATGAGCTCAACCTCGGGGAGGAGAGCGACAGAGGCTCGGGCAAGACGTTCAGCTACAGCCGTTTGATCTGCACACCGGTTCCTCTCGGTGACTGCAAGGGCAAAGATGAGCGGCAGCAGCCACTAGCAGACGATCCTCTTGCGGACGACGACTGGACGTTCCTCCGCACCACGGCGGAGGAGCTCCGGCAGATGGTCATGCAGCAAAACGATCAGATTCTCATGGACCAGAGGACCATCCGGGAGCTCACAGGGAAGCTGAGCGAGTGCGAGAGCGGCTTGGAAGAAGAGAGGCCAGGCCCTGAGCGGAGCATCGGGGTATGGAACGGCAACCGGAGAGTCATGGCCGGGGATGATGTGAGCTCTCCATCGGCCTCTCAGCTCCAGACGGCCCGCGCAGTGGAGGAGCTTGCCCGGGCCATCATGGACCTGAAAGACCGCATAGAGAAGCTGGAGGTAAGCCACCGTGGCATGGCCTGTACACTCACTTGGCAAAAGACTAAGCTATACTATTATGTTATTGTAGTGGTGTTTATGTTTCAAGAGGCTTTTTTGGTGGTTAGTTTTACTTGGGATAAGGTCAATTTGAAATGTCGGGGTATAAAAATATACTAAAGTTAATGATTTGAATCAATTTAGTTTTACTATTGTTGTTATAGAGTACTAGTATTACATTATGGAGTTTTTTTTTCTTATTAATTTCTCAAATAATGCATTAGTCCTTGCCACTAATAAGGCAAATTGGGCCCTTGGTAGTAATTTGCTTAACTTGACTGATTATGGAAGGTGTTTTTTGTAAGTCTTCTTTTCCTTTTGGCTTATCCCTGCTTGTAAGTCATCAACAAAATGGCTCATAAAGACCTACATTGCTATTTTGTGTCTTGAGCAGCAAAATAATGTGTGCCTTATAATAAAATCAAACATAGCATCCTGGGTGTGGGAATGTTAATAGCATACGATCTGATAGATAGAAAAATAGGATTTATTTGTCTACCAGGAACACATTTTGACCTTTTCATGAAAAATACTAGAGCAGTTCTGTGTGTGTGATGCATGAAACAATGTTAAATTAATGCTTTTTTTAGCACTATTTTTTTTCTTTTAAAAGTCACATTATGTATTGAATCTTAATTGCAAGTGTGGGGGTATAGGTTTTGGGGGCATTCTATTTCAAATGTGATAGACTAAATACTGAATATAACAAATAGTTGAGTCACAGTTTCCCGTCCATTGTGTCACACAAATCCTCCACTGCTAGGGCCCTATGATTTCCATGTTAACGGAATTGCAGAATAGGCGAAAAAAACAGAAATTACTGTTAGATGTGGAATTTGACGGATATTGACATAACGTGAATGAAATGCTGTCATCGTGAGGAGAAGGAACATTCGTGTGGGCAATCATTTCCACCGACGGACGGATCAAAAGTTGCAAAATCTCATTACAAACACTAACAATTTCTTCCCGAACTAAACATGTTCAAATGGCAACAAACTCAGATGAATGTTGGCGAAACCACCTCCTATGGGGCGTGAATGGAAGCTAGTAGGGTTAGCTTAGTTTAGACTGCTAGTGCGGCTGTGTGTGCGCGCGACTCGGGCTGGATGAGTAGATTTTCATCGCGTTATGTTATATCGATTCAATGTGAGGCGCGCTTTACAATGCCTGATGGCGATGTGCAGGTTCTAAGCTAAAAAAAAGACAAGAAGCACGTTTATTCTTGGACCAAGCTCGTCTTAGGCATTTAAGAAGACATTCAACACACTTCCAGCTTTTAAAATAGGAGCACCGTTTTCCCCATGTTGTTTAACCTGTGCAAACAAAATAAAAATTATCTTACCTATGCATTTGGAATACCATCAGTAACTACATCTTCCTTAATCACAAACACAGGCATTACGGTTTGTAGAAGATCTTGTATCTTAATGTGTGCAGAGGCTCTGACATCCCATTACAAAAGTTAGCCAGGCCACATCCATTTCTCAATTAATGGGCAAAATTGTACAGTGATGTATTGCATCAATAATTGTAGAGATTTTTTTGCATTTAATTCAAAAACATTTTGATCACTAAACCCAAAAGCACACACTATGCTGGTAAAATATGTTTATAATGTAAAAAAAAAACAAAATTATAAAAACTTTATATGGAAAAAAATGGAATTTGGACAGAAATACATCAGCTTTTAATAGGGACCTACACTGCAACCAACTTATGACACAAGTCAGAGAGGAATTGGCTGCCACCCACACCCTTCACCCCACTGTGACAGTGTCATCTCTCCCTCCCCGGCTCTCTCTGCACGCAGGATGGAAGGGCATAAATAAAAGATGAAGCTGGCCAGGTTGAGAGGAGAAGAGAGATCAACTTCTCACAGTTGTGTGTGTGTGTGTGTGTGTGGGCTGGGATGTTGAGACAAAGAATGGGCTTAGAAATAAAACACTTCCAAGGTTATCCATTTGGCAGTCCATTTACATCCTGGATGTACAATTCTTGCCTCAGCAACTCTGTGGATGTTATTCACCTCACACTCTTAACATACCATCTTGATACTACTGGGTTCTTTTTCTTTGGCACTCATCGACAAGTCCAATTATGGTTAAAGAAGCTTTGCTTGTCAATTTTCCAATGCTACTGAATAGCTTTTCTTTTCTGGGGGATGGGAAAATATAAATGCAATCCGTTGTTATTTTCTTTGTATTGGCCATTGTAGTAGGTGCAGTTTAAGTCAAGGTTTTCTGTTTTTACTGTTGCATGTCAGGCCAGATCAATTGCTCTTGAGGGTTGTGTGCAGCCTCCGGGCTATGTTGCCCACTCTTGCATTATATGAGGACATGATCAGTTGGGCGTAGTTTCCCCCCCTTTGGCCCAGCAGTGACTTCTCCAATGACTGAAGATTGAGATCCTTGCCAGGAATCAAAACCAGACATTCTGTATGAAAGCTTTTGTCACTATAGGGCTATTATATTGACTCATTTTGTCCTAAAATCATAATTGTTCCTCTTAGCAAGACATTTTATAATATATGTTTGCTAATGTGTGCTGCACAAAACATGTCCTTTTAACCGTGCCTTTGGATGACTTTGGGAGCCCATTAAACACCTGTTGGATGTACTAGATCCCTGATCTGACCCACAACCTCACAAATGCTCATAGAAAGTCTTCCTATATGAGTAGAAGATGCAAATGGACCTCCTTATTTTAACTTCCTGTATGCGTGATGGCCAAGTGTCCTTATACATTTGTCAATAAAAAGTCCTCTCCTCATATTTATCCGCCTGCAGGCAGAGATAGGCCCAGCTGCCTTGAACCTTACAGACACATCTCCAGGAGCAAGCAGCAGCCAGGCAGCAGCCAAGCCTTCCCCTCCACCTGTTGGAGCCGGCGTCTCCCCCGCACCCGCAGCAGCACCAGGCTCCGGGGCTCGTCGACCCGTCTCCAAGCCCTCCACCAAGGGGTCTCCTGGCCGTAGCAAGGGCCCCTGGAGAGTGGAGGACCTTGAGGGAGAGCTGGAGAGGAAGATAAAAATGCTGGAGAAGGAGCGGCAGGCTATGAGGAAGGAGACGCAGGGCCAGTACGAGAAGATCAACCAAGGCATCGACACAGCCAACCACCGTGTCGCTGAGCTAGAGCACAGTGAGTGGCCCCTTTTAAAATAACGATAGAAGTCAGTGTTTGTGTAACGAGGTTGCCTCAGTGTTGAAATTAACTGTAAATTAGGATTCATTATTGAGGTTGTTCCATATTTAGACCTCATTTCATGTTCATTGGATCTCAAACCTCCGCTTACCATCATGGTTTAAAAAAAGTGGTGTGTACTTGCAGGTAATTGTGAGTTTGGTAAAAAAATGTTATATCATATTTACAAATAAATAAAAATTCATATTTTGACCACAAAACTGCAAATTTGCGAGTTTGAAAATGCTGAATTGTGAATGTATGGGGATTCACAGTGCATATATATATATATTTTTTTAACTATAGTCTTGATGTCCCTTACCTGAGTACCACTACTTGTACCTGTTGAAGAACTGATCGATGCTTTCGTGGCAGTTTTGACTTTCTTTTTCCTAATTCGTCACCCTTTTCTTCATCAGCGCTCACAGAGCCGTCGTTCCCAGACGGCTTTGTCCTGTCCTTCCCAATGCGGACCAACTACATGTATGGGTTGGTGAGGAAGGAGATCACAGAGATGTACGCCTTCACCGCCTGTGTGTGGCTGAAGGCTAGAGAGGGAGGCATAGGAACCCCTTTCTCTTACTCTGTGCCCGGGCAGCCCAATGAGCTGGTGCTGCTGCAGGGGGTCCACAACCCTGTGGAGCTGCTCATCAATGACAAGGTAATGTTTTTTACTTGAGCCACTTAGTGTCAAGTGTCTGCCTCTCTATCAAGTCAATGCCTGTTTGTCCTGCCTGGTGCTCAGTTTGTCCTGCTGACATCAAGTGACTATTCCATTTGTCCCGCCAAGTGACCCCACCAAATATCAAATGATCACCTGGTGTCCCACCTAGTTTCAAGGACCGCCCATTTTGTCTCAATAACCTGCTTCAATCTTTCGCTGGCAGGTGGCACAGTTACCCCTGTCTCTGCCTCAAGACGAGTGGCAGCACATCTGTGTCAGCTGGACCTTGAGGGACGGCGTGTGGAAGGCCTACCAGGGTGGCAAGATGAAGGGGAGGGGTGAAGGCCTGGCCGCTTGGCACCCTATCAAGCCAGGGGGAGTACTTATCCTGGGCCAGGAGCAGGTGAGACTTAGACTTAGATGGATGTCTTTTAGTTTATTGACTTTGACTAACAGTCTGTCCTGAGTAAACAAAGAGCTGGATGATTTATTATTGCATGAATAGATTTCTCCGATCTATCTTTTTAACAGACTTTTTTCCGCCCTTTTGTTTTCCCTCTTATTCAATCCATGTGCATCTGTGGCCCCATATGTTCACTGAAGGACGATCATTGAAAACAGACTTTCACACTTTCACACTTTGTGCATTCTTCTAGACGATTGTTATTATCAAAGACTTCTAGGTGGTTATTTTCAAGGACATCTTTGTGCAGGAAAACAGAATGTAACGGAGGAAAGCTGACAGTTTAGAGAAATTGCAACGTGATTAAAAGTTCAGGGGGAAAATCCTATATTTAGTTCATGGCAACTCACGCCCTCATTTTTACAGGAGCTTCTGTCCAAAAAAGTGTGAATTTCCTAAAGGGGCCTTTAAGAACTTGTCCAACTTTTCAGACAAAATCCATATCCGAAGCATATAAAAGCCAAAATTACAAACAGAAATGTATTGAAGATTTTCGACAAAAAACGAATCGGAATACTAGGCTAGTTCTGGTCTACATGATGTGGAAGTGCCATATCATGAGGTTGGTGTGTTTTTAACTTATGCCTGATTTCATTCTTATGCTACTTCTAAATCTCGTGGGTACAAGTTTTCTAGGGAGCTAAACACCTACAGTTCTACACCAGATTCGCCAACATTTATCCGGTTAGATCCAATTCTTCTGGAGCTAACCCTTGATCCAACCAACTGCAACAGAGTATGCAGGGCAGCAGCATTTGTAGATTTACAGGATTGCAGAACGACTTGAACTGTCATTTAGGTGTGTTATTTCAGTCACATTATAAGAGAAGTTCTTGGCAAACGTCTTGGCAGCCAACTACACTGCATATACTCCAGACTCTCCACTGCAGCAGCCCGTTTTCTTTTCTTTTTTTGCCCTCAGTCTAGGGCTGCAGCTACCGAATATTTTAGTAGTCAAGTATTCTACAGAATTTGTCTTTAAGATTAAATGAGTTATCAGAAAAGGCTTTTGTTTAAAGAGATAACAAATACACGAGAAAACAAAATTTTTTTTTTTTTTTTTTTTTTATTTTTTTTAGATAATCAACCTTTTTTTTTCTTAAATTCACATTGTACATGAACAAAATGTATTTTCTTGGATCAGATGGACTACATTGTGGTGATTTTGTAGATTAATTTATACATCCCAGACTGTAACTATTTACTGGAAAAGGAGACAAAAATTACTTTACTTAAGACTAAATGACAGATTACATGATGTTGATGGCTGTGCATTTATAAACCCTAAAGTTAGACAGGCTGACTAGTAATAAGACAAATATTCTTTATAAAATATTGACTTTTTGCAGTGTTCCAAGTAAAATGAAGACACATTTTTCTAGTGGAACACCTTGCTTTCACCAAAGTGAGTGAGACGCGCACTTCTTTGTTCCATTACACAGTATTGTCTGCTAGAAATCAGCAGCTATTGATTAGCGTATTTTACGTTGCAGCTAAAATATTGATATTCTTATGACGGCGTCTTAGGGCCACATTAAAAAAAAAAAAACAACGTAAGATTCCGAGATTAAAAATCGTAATATTACAGGATTTAAAGTCGTAAATTTACGAGATGAAAAGTCGTAAATTTGAGAAAAAAACAAGACAAGCTTTTAATTATAATGAGACGGCAAAACAGAGCAGTTGGTCACAACCAATTTATTCTGAGCTAGCATCATCTCACCGCTACTCTCACTGCCCCTCCACATACAGCTCCCCGGTTCATAGCAGTCTCAGGCAATGCCTATAAAATGACGTTACAACTTTGATTCCCTTAAAGTTACATTTTTACTCTCATAAGAGATGATCATTATTGTCGTCAATTTAAGACTTAATTCTCAAAATGTTGATTATTTTAACGCTTCATTTAAAAGGCATTTCTGAGACAGCTATAAACACAGGGGGCTTGTGTGACTCTTGACCTGGGTCAAAGGTTACATTACGACTTTTTTTCTCGTAAAATTACGACTTTAAATCTTGTAAATGTACCACTTTTACTTTAACTTGTGTAAATGTGCAACAAAAACTTGTTTGAACGTAATGCTTACAACACGATCAATTCCCATAATGCTCTAGTGTTTGGGTATGTGCAGATGCCTCCAGCATGTAAAAGAATGAAAAACACAGCACAAAGGCAAAATATTTGTTATTTTTTACAACCTCATCATGAAAAGCAACATTGAGGATATTGTTTGTGACTGAGATGTTCTGAGGCTCTTCAACTCTTCAAAGACACTGAAAAGGACGACTTCAGTGGTTTCAGTAAGGAGGAAGAGGATGATTAGAAACAATGACTTTTCTGTTATGTTTGAGCCGTTTTACTGCCGTGTTACAGACACTGTTTGGAAACGAGGTTTATAAACAAACATTCATAAAATTTGTGATAATCTGTGTCTTCTTTAACTTTCTGCTTATCCCTTCTGTGTAAATATCCTATCTGATAAATCTTTATCTGCGGCATATAGTCCGGTGCGGCTAATATATGTAAAAAATATATATATAGTGGTTGCGGTTTATATTCTGGTGCACTTTGTAGTCCAAAAAGTACGGTAGATGTTTTTATTTTGCATCTGCGGCTGTGATAGGTTCCAGCATACCCCTGCAACCCTGATGAGGATAAGCGGCATAGAAAATGCATGAATGGATCTTCCTAACTGTGCTGTGTTTTTGCACATAAATGAAATAAACCCTGTATGAAGTCGCGTTACCGTCATAATGAACTGCCTCACATTTGACAGTAGTCATAATAATAGAAAGCTAGGAAGCTCGCACTACACACGGCTAACGTTATGTTAGTAAGGTATACTAAACTTAATCTCACTGATATGCACCTTACCTTTCGGATTCTCCGCTCCATTCGGGAAGAGTTGATGCAACATATGAGATGCGCCGTTGTGGTGTTTAAGTGCCCCGTTACAACACATCACAGTGTTAAACTTGCCACGTTTTATGTCGGATTTTTTTTCTATTTCATTGCCTTGTCACATTTTCCCGCGCCTTCAAACGCGAGTGTAAGGACGCGCTTTCTTCTTTGTGCTCTGTGTGGGTGAGGTAAATGCGTTGGTGACGTAAGCGATTCATCGAGGCAGATAAAAATTACAGGCACGTAGTAAATAATGGGTACCCACATTAACAGTATAGTTTCTGCTGCCCGCAGTCTCTTTTTGGATAAAATTCATCTCTATTGTTTTTGATTGGGCCACACGGTTGTCAAAAACAGGGTTTGAATCTTCGCTTGGGTGGAGATTGCCTGTTTGGCCCGTGCAGGCGTGGGTTTTCTCCGGGTACTCCGGTTTCCTCCCACATTCCAAAAACATGCATGTTAGGTTAATTGGTGACTCTAATTTGTCCATTAGAGTGTGAATGTGAATGTTCGTTTGCGATTGACCTGCGACCAGTCCAGGGTGAACCCCGCCTCTCTCCCAAAGCCAACTGGGATAGGCTCCGGCAGACCCCGCAATCCTAATAAGGATAAGCGGCATAGAAAATTGATGGATGTTTGCTTGCTTGTCTCATTCCATTCAGTGTGTTATGTGGTTTTCTTGGTGCAGTTTCAGAACGGAAATCCAACCCCCTCAAACCGATGCAAGTAGTGTGTGTGTGTGTGTGTGTGTGTGTGAAAAGCTGCTCACGTTTACCATCTTTTCCCTCGACCAAAGGACACCCTGGGTGGACGTTTTGATGCCTCCCAAGCGCTGGTAGGGGAGCTCTCCCAGTTCAACCTGTGGGACCGCGTCTTGAAGCCCGCCGAAGTCTCCGCCCTGGCCGAATGCAGCTCCTCTGTAGTCGGCAACATTGCTCCCTGGACCGACCTGGACGTCGACGTCTACGGCGGTGCCACCAAGGAGTCCTTAGACCCGTGCCATGCCGCTCAGAGATCCAACCCCTCTGGCCCTAAACAGTGAGATGGCAGTCACGTTTAAGTCATGCAGCAAGGTATAGCGTTTGCTTGAGGTTAGCGCGCTAACGGGATGGAGCTAATTGGTTCTTTTGAGTTTTTCGTGCTGATGTCGGTGTATTTAGTTCTGCAGTAAGAATGAGGTTAGTTAGTGGAAGCAGCAAAACATGCAGAAAGTCAACCTCATTGATTGATTTAAAAAGGGCGAGCAAGTAAATCATACCCGACCAGTCGGGTCTTAGCAGGTCGAGCTAGGAACTAGCTAAGGAAGAGTTTCTTAATCTGCTGTTGCTTGCGCTGAGACGGTGTTCTCTGAAAATACATTTTCAACTCTGCCTATGTGTAGCTTTTGTATGGTAAAAGTTCCTATTGTTCGCTGTAACACAGTAAACGTGCATTATTGTGTCATGTAGCCATGCTAACACAAACCTACAAACGCGCCAGTTACCAATAACCAATCCTGAAATGAACACTTAATGTCAAACCGTACACCTAAACAAAAAAAGCTCCATAAAAAGAAGTGATATAAAACCAGAATGTTTGTCTTTGCATGTAAAGTATGTTTTCAGCGTTGGTGTGCTCTTTGTGACCCCACTTGTCAAAGTACAATGGACATCTAACATGTGACGACCGCCGAGGACGGTGATATTCCTACTAATTCACAGATACGACCAAGTCACATTTACCAGTTAACCAGTCGGTAACCAAACAAAAAGAATCCCTTCAATTGCGATGGCCAGAGAAAGCTAAAATGTAAGTTCACCTTCTTTTTCCTGTAATTCCTTAGCATTTTCTGCTAAAGGTGCAGTTAAGCTAGCGGTGCTACAACTAAGCTAGCAGCATTAGCACCAAGGCACCCTATCACATTGAAATTCACCTTCATTTTGCTTGTAAAACTTTAAAAATGTTCCTATTTACTGCTAGTGAACTCATAGCTAGCTTGCTGCTGTAGTTTCCACAAGGCAGCAGGCATTTTGTTTTTCCCTCTGAAAGAGTGACCCTGCGTGCTGATTGGCTAGATTCCCAGAACGCGGTGCATTCAAGTCATTCTGTGACACCAAGGAGAGGAAAAATTAATAGTCATACTATCACGAGAATATGGTCAAAATACTGTACCACATGTTCTAATATGGGAAAAAAAAACATTTTTAAAGATTAACAACTCCTAGTTTGCCACTTTTTCTCATAAGATTACAACTTATTTTGTTTTGTCCTTACATTGCAACATTTTTTTCATTGTATTGTTTCTTTTAAATATGCCACCAAAAATGTATTTGTTTTTCTCATAATATTACAAATTTATTATTAAAAGCACAACTTTTATTCATATAACGTTACCGGAAAAAGATAAGAGCTTTATCTTTTTTTCGCAAGTTGATTGTTCTTATAATGTTGCAACTTTTTTTTTAAAAATGTGTCACTTAATTTTTGTAACAGTGGTTTAACATTTTTCATTATCTAATTGTAATTTGAATATGAAAACATACACCTTTATTCATACGCTACAAACTTTTTCCTATATTTTTGACAAAAAAGATTCAGCTTTATTTTTGTACTTGACATGTTTTTTTTTTGTTCTTGTAATGTTGCAATATTTTTCCATTATTTTATGATTTTTTTTAATGCAATTTTTGTAGCAGTAATTTGCTATATGTCTTGTAACAAGTTTTTTCTTTATTTTCAGATTTTTTTTTAAATATACAACTTAACTCTTGTAACAGTAATTAAATTTTTTCTTTGTTATACCATAATTTGAATATTAAAACACACCTTTATTGGTTGTTACAATTTTTTAATATTTTGACTTTTTGTTGGAATTTTTTTTTTTCTGTAATTGTACAACTTTTTTCTCATATTATTAGGACTTTTTTTAAATACAGTTATAAAACATGACTTTGAAGTTAACTTTAAAAAAATCCTATATTCGTAGTATTCATTTTTTCCGCCCATAATGATTTTTTTCATACCAATTTATTCTTGTAAAATGTTCTTGAAACATTATAACGTCCCCCCTCTAAACTAAAAATGTTGTTTTCATGTAGAATTTCAACTTTATTCTCGTAAGATTATGGTTTTGCCCTTGACTTTTCAGGTATCTGCTTTTACAAAGTTTTTTGTCCCTTTTCCATTCAGTATGTCCTATAATAGTCATTGGTTTAAGTTTATATTTTAAGTGCCTGTTTGGGCCTCAGAGGCCCCCATCAGTGGTCTAAAATATTTGTATTATTTTCTTCTACTTGTCCTACTTTAATTTGTTTCAAGTTTTGTCTTTCTTTGCGCCTTTAATGCATTTGATATTGTGATAGGTGGATAAAACTAAATAAAACTGCTTAATGATGACAATGTTGTGTTATGTGGTCCCTGATGCGAAGACCGGTATGATTCACTAATCCGCCCACATCCTACAGTTCCTGCCATCTTTCGCTCCTTATTTTCTCTGCCGCTTTATCGCCAAAGATATATTTAATAACCAGCCTTGACAAACCAGATGGACGTCAAACAACAACAATCCACTTTTAAAGTTAGCTTTTTGCATAATGTCTGGCCAATACACTAAACACAAGCAAAGACATAATGATCAGCATCGATACAGAGGCACAGCAGTCACACAGTGCTTATTGCATTAATAAATCGCTACAAAAGATGGTATGCAGTGCAAACGAAAAGTAGAATTCTCGCTCTTGGATAAAAGCCAGCATAGAAATGAACACAATATAATGAACACATATGCACATCCAGGTGCATATGTGAAAATGTAGGTGTGTGGGTGTATGTGTGTTGGCATCTGTGAGTGTGGGAACAAGGTCACTGCAGACTAATGTAGATTTAATGTAGAATTTTTGCACGTGTCATCTGGATGGTCATTGTTCAAGAGGTTGTTTCTTTTCTCGTTGTTTTTTCTTGTATGTTTATCATTATTAGTAAATATGTATGTATGTGTATACATATATATGCACATTGTATGTGTGTGTATGTATGTACTGCATAGATATGTGTATGTGCACAGTATGTGTATGTATACATGTAGGAGTATGTGTTATATGTATGTATGTATGTATGTATATATACATATATATGTGTGTGTATGTATATACACATACATATGTGTGTGTATGTATGTATGTATATGTATATATGTGTATATGTATGTATATGTGTATGTATGTGTGTACATGTATATTAGTATTATCATTATTATTATTATTTTATTTTTTTCTTTCCCCTGTATTTTTGCTCATTTTGCTCTGTGACTGTTCTGGTTGTTGCGGAAATCTTGATTATTACGGTTGTTTATAATATGGTTGAAATATGTTTGTGAGGTTCTTCTGCACCCTTTCTTATATCCCCCACCCCCCACCCGTCCCCTTTTCAGGTCAGGTCCAGCATCGAAATGTGGCGCAACAAAATTCATAATAAACGCAGTCAAATGTCAAGGGAGACTCATTTGGATTATGAAATCTTCCTTGGCAAAGAAATTTTGCTCAGCATTTAAAGGCAGCTTGACTCCCATTCAGCTGTTATGATGCTGGACAAGACAAAAAAAAAAAAAAAACATAATAGTAAAACCAACAACATAAAACATAATAAATCGGTAAGTTGTGTGGGGAAATGTGTATGTACTGTGAATGTATGGGTGTACAGGTATTTCTGTTGGTGCGTGTGCATGCATGTCTGCATGTTTATACTGTATATGTGTATAAATGCGCATGCATGTGTGAATGTGCAATTGTCACTGATCATGTATAAAAGGTGAGGGACTGACTCCTACTCCCGAGCCACCCTACACCCAGTCCTCTACACAGGATCGCCCAGCCCAGGGACGGTGGAGATCCACCCCCGATCCCATGGAGGCCCGGGCGGCATAAGTGGGCTGGTGAGCCAGACCACCCTGAATGAGCCGAGTGCCCCGGTGGCCTGCAGACAGGTCCAATACCACAGCCCCGCCTGGCTGATAGGTGTCACAGAAGAGGCAGGAGGCCAGCACGCTCCACCCATGTATGTGATGGCTGAGTGTGATGAGATGGGATTGTTTCTATTATGCACGACAGTTCTGGAAGGCTGTCCTCACTGTGCCCGAAGGGTGTATGTGTGTGAATGCATGTGGTCGGAATGTATGTGAGTGACAACTAATGAGGCAATTAAAATTGGGGGACAGTTTAGGTATGGAAGGTCTCTCACCTGCATAAGTGTCTAGTCTGCAAAAGAAAAAGTTGGAGCGCCGTAACAAAAGATGAAAAAAATACCGCCAACGTTTTTTCATATTTATTTTGGAATTATGTGTTGCTGGAAACTGAGAAGAGCAGCCAACCGTCTGCAGATTTACCTCCAGCTCAGAGGCAAACCTTTTTTTAATCATAATAATTAGCTACTTTATTATTTCTAGCTGGTTAGCCCATTTGTACAGCACTTTGGTCAACGTGTTTTTAAAACAAATGCCTTTATAGATAGATTTTAGCATTAAGGTGTTTGGATAGATACACAAAATAGATTATTTACAGTCGGCCTTGCTCTTTGTCTTGTGCTGCAGCCAAACTGGGTCATTTGGATTTACCTCGCTAAACTCCATAATGACATAATCTTCTGATGCTGTGCAATTATCACACAATATTGTGTATGTATACTTTTACCAAAAACTCCAGGTTGCATCGTTGGCGTTGCAGACAAAGAGCCCAGTCATGAAATGAAGGAATATCATCATCATGTGATCTCTTTGCCTTTATGTACAGGGTTTAATAATCTACTCTAATCCAGGGGGGGGGGGCTTGATTTAGATTAAAATGAAAACAGAACAAGTGTGTGGGGCCGAGTGACTGCACTAGTAAGATTGGAATTCTGGGTCAGAATGGAGCCACTAGGGGATTCCATCCAGATGTTTCCTGCAGAATGTCAGTCACATTTAGTAACAGGGATGTCTAAGTAGGGTACACACACATCTTGCAGCGATGGCATTTATATTTATACTATATAGGGTATAGAAATGATCCTATATTGTAGCAATTAGGGATGACCCATATTGGCGTTTTTGCCTATCCTTCTTCTTCTTTTCCTTTCGGCTTATCCCGTTACGGGTCGCCACAGCGAATCAACTGCCTCCATCTAACTCTGTCTTCTGTATCCTCTTCTCTTGCACCAACTCCCTTCATGTCCTCTTTCACTACATCCATAAACCTCCTCTTTGGTCTTCCTCTAGGCCTTCTGCCTGGCAATTCAAAACTCAGCATCCTTCTACCAATATATTCACTCTCTCTCCTCTGGACATGTCCAAACCATCTCAGTCTGGCCTCTCTGACTTTATCTCCAAAACTTCTAACATGTGCTGTCCCTCTGATGTGCTCATTTCTGATCCTGTCCATCCTGGTCACACCCAAAGAGAACCTCAGCATCTTCATCTCTCCTACCTCCAGCTATGCCTCCTGTCTTTTCCTTAGCGGCACTGTCTCTAAACCAAACAACATCGCTGGTCTCGCCACAGTTTTGTACACCTTTCCTTTCATTTTAGCTGAAACTCTTCTATCCCACATCACACCCGACACTTTTCTCCACCCATTCCAGCCTGCCTGCACACGCTTTTTCACCTCTTTTCCACACTCTCCACTGCTTTGGACTGTTGACCCTAAGTACTTAAAATCCTCCACTTTCTTTATCTCTTCTCCCTGTAACCTCACTCTTCCACTTGAGTCCCTCTCATTTACACACATGTACTCCGTCTTCATTCCTCTCCTTTCCAGGGCAGACCTCCACCACTCAAGCTTCTCCTCCACCTGTTCCCTGCTCTCACTACATATCACAATGTCATCTGCAAACATCATAGTTCATGGAGATTCCTGTCTAACCTCGTCCGCCAGCCTGTCCATCACCACAGCAAACAAAAAGGGGCTCAGAGCTGATCCCTGATGTAGTCCTACTTTCACTCGGAACTCCTCTGTCACACCTGCAGCACACCTCACTACTGTCTTACAGTCCTCGTACATGTCCTGCAACGCTCTAACATACTTCTCTGCCACTCCAGACTTCCTCATACAATACCACAGTTCCTCTCTGGGCACCCTGTCATAAGCTTTCTCCAGATCTACAAAAACACAATGCAGCTCCCTCTGACCTTCCCTGTACTTCTCCATCAACATCCTCAAAGCAAATACTGCATCTGTTGTACTCTTTTTTGGCATAAAACCGTACTGCTGCTCACAAATGCTCACGTTTGCCCTTAGTCTAGCTTCAACTACTCTTTCCCATAACTTCATTGTATGGCTCATCAGCTTTATTCCTCTGTAGTTGCCACAACTCTGCACATCTCCCTTGTTCTTAAAAATGGGCACCAGCACACTTCTCCTCCATTCCTCAGGCATCTTCTCATTATCTAAGATCTTGTTAAACAACCCGGTCAGGAACTCTACTGCCACCTCTCCTAGACACTTCCATACCTCCACAGGTATATCATCAGGACCGAGTGCCTTTCCATTCTTCATCCTCTTCAATGCCCTCCTCACTTCTTCCTTACTAATCTTTGCTACTTCCTGGTCCACAACAGTCACCTCTTCTACTCTTTGTTCTCTTTCATTTTCCTCATTCATCAACTCTTCAAAGTACTCTTTCCATCTTCCCATGACACTACTGGCACCTGTCAAGACCCTTCCATCCCTATCCTTCATCACCCTAACCTGCTGCACGTCCTTCCCATCTCTGTCCCTCTGCCTTGCCAACCTGTATAGATCTTTCTCTCCCTCCTTGCTGTCCAACCTAGCATACAAGTCATCATAAGCCCCTTGTTTGGCCTTTGCCACCTTTACTTTCACCTTACGCTGCATCTCTCTGTACTCCTGTCTACTCTCTTCAGTCCTCTCAGTGTCCCACTTCTTCTTAGCTAACCTCTTACTCTGTATACACTCCTGCACCTCCTCATTCCACCACCAAGTCTCCTTATCTACTTTCCTTCCAGATGACACACCAAGTACTCTCCTACCTGTCTCCCTGATCACAGTAGCTGTAGTTGTCCAGTCATCTGGAAGGACTTCCTGGCCACCCATAGCCTTTTTCAACTCCTTCCTAAATGTCACGCAACACTCCTCCTTTTTCAGCTTCCACCATTTTGTCCTCTGCTCTGCCTTTACCCTCTTCATCCTTCTCACCACTAGAGTCAACCTACACACCACCATCCTATGCTGTCTGGCTACACTCTCACCTACCACTGCTTTGCAGTCACTGACCTCCTTCAGGTTACACCTTCTACACAAGATGTAGTCTACCTGTGTGCTCCTACCTCCACTCTTGTAGGTCACCCTATGTTCCTGTCTCTTCTGGAAGAAAGTATTCACTAAAGCCATTTCCATCCATTTTGCAAAGTCGACCACCATCTGTCCTTCGGCGTTCCTCTCCTGGATACCAAACTTGCCCATCACCTCCTCCTCACCTCTGTTTCCTCCGTCCGTGAGTTCACATCTGTGAGTCCGCACCAAGGAAACTCTCTCACTTCTAGGGATGTTCCGCATCACTTTATTCAGGTCTGACCAGAATTTCTCTTTCTCCTCCATCTTACATTTTACCTGTGGAGCATACCCATTAACAACATTGAACATCACACCTTCGATTTCTAGCTTCAGGCTCATCACTCTATCTGACACTCTTTTTATCTCCAGAACATTGCTAGCAAACTCCTCCTTCAAAATCACCCCTACTCCATTTCTCTTCCTATCTACACCATGATAGAACAGCTTGAACCCTGCTCCTAAGCTTCTAGCCTTGCTACCATTCCACCTGGTCTCCTGGACACACAATATGTCTACCTTCCTTCTTTGCATCATGTCAACTAATTCTCTAACTTTTCCTGTCATAGTTCCAACATTCAAAGTCCCAACTCTTAGTTCTAGACTCTTAGCATTCCTCTTTTCTCTCCTCCTACGGACACACCTTCCTCTTCTCCTTCTTCGGCCAACAGTAATCCAGTTTCCACTGGCACCCTGTCGGTGAACAGCACCGGTGGCGGGCGTTGTTAACCCGGGCCACGTCCGATCTGGTATGGAAGTCATTTGTCTTATTCGGATGTTCTGGTTTGGCAAAATTTTACGTCGGATGCCCTTCCTGACACAACCCTCTGTATTTATCCGGGCTTAGGACCGGCACAATAAGACACTGGCTTGTGCCCCGTTGCAGCTACATTGCGTTTTTGCCTATCCAATATACCCATATTGTCCAACTCTCAATTTCCAGTTCCGATATCAACTGATACAGATTTGTGAAACATCACATATCTCTGGTTTTGGAATTAACACTAGGGGTGTAGCGATGCATTTAAATATATATTCAATTCATATCACGATTCGTGGTTGCCGATACAATTCTAAGATGGATTTGATCCTTTTACAACGATACAATGTGAAAAGATTCAGTAACGTTTTAGGCAAAAATTCTACTAGTCTGAAATAAATAGCTGGTAATTAATAACTGGTCATTAATATATCAATTGTGGATATAAACAAACAAGTAAACAACACAACACTTCAGGTTGAATTAACAAAGAATGATATAAACAGGTTCAAGTCTGTGATTAATTCCATCCATCCATTTTCCTCCGCTTATCCTGGTCCGGGTCGCGGTGGCAGTAGCTTCAGTAGGGAAGTCCAGACTTCCCGGTCCCCAGCGACCTCTTCCAGCTCCACTGGGACAACACCAAGGCGTTCCCAGGCCAGCTGTGAGACATAGTCCCTCCAGCGTGTCCTAGGTCTTCCTGGGGCCCTTCTCCCAACTGGGCATCCCCGAAACACCTCACCAGGGAGGTGCCCGGGAGGCATCCGGACTAGATGCCCGAGCCACCTCAACTGGCTCCTCTCGATGTGAAGGAGCAGCGGCTCTACTCTGAGCTCCTCCCGGATGGCCGAGCTCCTCACCCTATCTCTTAGGGTGAGTCCAGCCACCCTACGAAGGAAACTCATTTCCGCCGCTTGTATCCGCGATCTCATTCTTTCGGTCATGACCCATAACTCATGACCATAGGTGAGGGTGGGAACGTAGATCGATCGGTAAACAGAGAGCTTTGCCTTCCGGCTCAGCTCTCTCTTCACCACGACGGTCCGGTACAGCGACCGCATTACTGCAGATGCTGCACCGATCCGTCTGTCGATCTCACGCTCCAACCTTCCCTCACTCGTGAACAAGAACCCGAGATACTTGAACTCCTCCACCTGAGGCAAGACCTCACTCCCAACCCGGAGGGTACAGTCCACCCGTTTCCGACTGAGAACCATGGCCTCGGATTTGGAGGTGCTGAGTCTCATCCCAGAAGCTTCACACTCAGCTGCAAACCGCTCCAGTAAACGCTGAAGGTCACAGCCTGATGAGGCCATAAGGACCACATCGTCTGCAAATAGCAGAGACGAGATCCTAAGGTCACCAAGCTGGACTCCCTCAACACCTTGACTGCGCCTAGAAATTCTGTCCATGAAGATTATGAACAGAATCGGTGACAAAGGGCAGCCTTGGCGGAGGCCAACGTTCACCGGAAACAAGCTCGACTTACTGCTGGCAATGCGAACCAGGCTCCTGCTTCGATTGTACAAGGACCGAATGGCACGTAGAAGCGGACCATCAATCCCGTACTCCCGGAGCACCCCCCACAGGACACCACGAGGGACACGGTCGAATGCCTTTTCCAGGTCTACAAAGCACATGTAGACTGGTTGGGCAAACTCCCACATACCCTCGAGTACCCTTGCAAGGGTGTAGAGCTGGTCCAGTGTTCCGCGACCGGGACGAAAACCACATTGCAGCTCCTCTAACCGAGGTTCGACTAACGGTCGTACCCTTCTCTCCAGCACCCTGGAGTAGACTTTCCCAGGAAGGCTGAGGAGTGTGATCCCCCTATAGTTGGAACACACCCTCCGGTCACCCTTTTTAAAAATGGGGACCACCACCCCGGTCTGCCAGTCCAGAGGTACTGTTCCTGACTTCCATGCAATGTTGTAGAGGCGTGTCAACCAACACAGTCCTCCAACATCCAGAGCCTTGAGAAATTCTGAGCGGAACTCGTCTACCCCCGGAGCCTTGCCACTGGGGAGTGATTTGACTACCCCAATTACCTCAGCCACGGTGATAGAACTGTCCACGTACGTATCCTCAGACTCTGCTTCCTCTATGGAAGGCATGTCAGTGGGATTGAGAAGGGCCTCGAAGTATTCCTTCCACCGACCAACTATATCCACAGTCGTGGTCAGCAAGCCCCCGTCCGCACTGTAAACAGTGTGAACTGGGGGCTGCTTCCCCTTTCTGAGGTGTCGGACGGTTTGCCAGAACCTCTTCGAGGCCGACCGAAAGTCGTGCTCCATAGCCTCACCGAACTCCTCCCACACCCGAGTTTTTGCCTCGACCACCGCCGAAGCCGCGTGCCGCTTGGCCTGCCGGTACCTGTCAGCTGCTTCGGGAGTCCCGCAAGCCATCCATGCTCGATAGGACTCCTTTTTCAGCTTGACGGCAGCCCTAACCCCCGGTGTCCACCATCGGGTTCGGGGCTTGCCACCACGACTGGCACCGACCACCTTGCGGCCGCAACCACAACTGGCTGCCTCAGCAATAGAGGCACGGAATACGGCCCATTCGGACTCAATATCCCGGTCCTCCCTCGAGATGCAGGCGAAGCTCTGCCGGAGATGAGAGTTGAAGACTCGACGAACGGGAGACTCTGCCAGACGTTCCCAGCACACCCTCACTACGCGTTTGGGTCTGCCAGGTCTGTCCGGCATCCTTCCCCGCCATCTAATCCAACTCATCACCAGGTGGTGGTCAGTTGACAGCTCAGCCCCTCTCTTCACCCGCGTGTCCAGAACATGCGGACGCAGGTCTGATGATACGACCACAAAGTCGATCATAGACCTGCGACCTAGGGTGTCCTGGTGCCAAGTGCACTTATGGACATCCTTATGTTCGAACATGGTGTTTGTTATGGACAAACTGTAATTCGCACAGAAGTCCAGCAACAACACACCGCACGGGTTCAGGTCAGGGAGGCCGTTCCTCCCAACCACGCCCCTCCAAGTCACACTGTCATTGCCCACATGGGCGTTGAAGTCTCCCAGTAGAACTATGGAGTCACCAGCTGGGGTGCTCTCCAGAACCCCTCTGATAGACTCCAAGAAGGCTGGGTACTCTGAACTGCCATTCGGCGCGTACGCACAAACCACAGTCAGGACCCTTTCCCCAGCCCTAAGGCGTAGGGAAATAACCCTCTCGTTTACTGGGGATGACTCCAACACAGAGGCACCAAGCCGGGGGGCTAACAATAAGCCCACACTAGCTCGCCGCCTCTCCCCTGCAGCAACTCCAGAGAAGAACAAGGTCCAGCCCCTCTCAAGGAATTTGGTTCCAGAGCGCAAACTGTGGGTTGAGGTGAGCCCGACTATATCTAGTCGGAAGTCCAACACTCAAAATTAAAGAGGGAGACATATTCTACCTAACAAACATGCATACGAATGAAAATACACTCAATACCCATATTTTTAAGGACGTCTACAGACTCCAACAGAGCGAGCATGCTCATTGTCAGATTTTTGCATTGCTAAAATACGGGGATTGTACGGAACAGTGACCTTTACATTACGTCATCCGTGCACCGCAGTCAATGGGCATGACTAATCAACTAATGCAAAATCAATCACATGTATATAGAGCCTGCAGTGCTTATTAAATCCAATGCTTTATTAACTAATATCTATTTCAATTGACTGATTACTTTTTAAAACGATGTTACATTAATATATGTAGTCTAGAACATCAATCATTGTAGTTGGATCATAGAAAAATAAATCGATACATTGATGTAGTGGATGAATTATTACACCATAATTAACACATATCTAATGAGCTAATGGATACAGCATCACCAATTAGCTTCTCGACGTGGCCGTAAACAACATTGTAAAACATCTGAGTAATATTTGCAAGTGGGCATGACAAAGCACGTGTGGAGGAACGCCACAAGTTTGGTGAATTTGCTGTCTTGCACAAAGGAAATGGGTTATACAGTGCGATACACTCCAGAATTTTTTTAAATGATGGCTTCCGCCCTGGGAATTGAATGTATTGAACGAAGAAGTATTGGTTCCGCCTTACATAACCAACTCTTTGAAGTCATTGCAAATCGCAAGTTTAATATCCAAAGAAGATACTTGGAAATAATTCCAAACCAGACATAACGTTAGACAGGCACAGAGCAAGCTTGTTACTGCAACTACTAAGGCTTGTTTACAAGCTTCACGGCGCGGTTTGATGAGGTCATCGTACAGAAGCCTGTAGGCCTATATACAGACGCACTCACGATCTAAAAGCAGTCATGTAGACGTCACAAATCACTTGCTCAGTTCATGCTCGCAGTTGCAAAAATGCATTATCCTTAATGTATACTTCTCCAAAACAAGTATGCGGCACATCCATATCTATCCAGCAGTATCTATGAGTGGGTCAAATTCCACCAAAGACTCATTACAAGTTATCGCAAACGCTTAATCACAGTTGTTCCTGCTACGGGTGGCCCAAACCATTAGGTTTAGGGGGGTTGGATTTTTTTCTCCCTCAATAATAAAATGGTCATTTAAGAACTGTTATTTTGTGTTTAGTTGTGTTGTCATTGACTAATATTTTATGTTTTATTTGTTTGATGAAACTGAAAGATTTTGTGACATCCACAAAAAAAAGAAGTGAGGAAAAGGGCAAACACTTTTCACAACACTGTATAAAATTATGAATATATAAAAATAATTACAAAATATACTTTTAAAGAAAATAAACAAGACATATTTTTTAAAAAGTGGTACTCATCATTACCAAACACAACACTAACACAAATAATAAGAGAAAATAGAAATACTGGAAAAATCTGAGAGACGAATGCAAATTTGTTTGATATTGCTATTATGTGTTTTAGTAGCAATGAACATTTTTTTTATTCTCTAAACTAATAACAACAGTACTCTCATTTTCAATAAAAAGGGCCATTTAGAGAATTTATTAGCAGAAAATAGTAAAAACACAACAAAAATAAATGTTAACTTTTTCTTTGCATTTTCATTCAGAGTACGGAAATCACTATTTGTTGAAATAAGTGAATCTTAGCAGTCAAAAGCTACGGTGGTATCTTGTATTTTTCCAAAGCCGCATGAATAAACACATACAAAACACATTTCTAATAAAAATACAACCAAAAAAGTAGATGCCGAGATGCTGATTGACCAAACAACACAACCAATAGCAACGCGGAGTGTCTCAGTGGGCAGGACTTCTTCCGAACGTGTTGCTCTGTTTAAAATGTCACCCTAACAACCGACCTGGAACTGGAACTTGAGCGGTCCAAACGGATCCTAAGTAAGTCGCGCCGGCGTCACCCAGTCCAACTGTATTTTCCTGACATTATCAAATTGAGAGCTGCTACTAAGCCTTTGCGACAGCGAAAGAAAGCGTCAAGCATTTTGCTAAGGAGCTACAAGCTAAGCTAGCTGGGATGCTTCTAAACGCTGTTTTAGCTAGTTACCGCCTCTTGTTGACAAACAAATCATACGACAGGTGTGTTATATTTTAAAACAAACTTGCTATTCGTATGATAATTAATACCATTTATTTCCAGATACTGTACACTTATTGGCTAGCTAGCTAGGGTAGTTTACTCGCTCCGTGTGTTGTTAAGTGTTACTAGGCGCATTTGGAGGCTTCCTCTGCTATTATAACAAATGCACAATAGTGGAGATTTATTACATTCATTTGCAGGAAACGGGATGGCAGGAACTGGGGAGGGAAAGAAAGAAGAAGCCGACTACAAGAGACTCCACAGCTTCCCTCTTATCAGGGTAGGACACACAATTTACAGTTGATGGACGATGTGGGATAAAAACACAATGCTGCTTGTGATGCAGCTTGACCTAACTTTTTGTTCTACATAGTATCTTGTGCTATATATACTGCACATGTGAAATAACGGCACCTTAGTACAATCTATGGCTTAAATACAGTGTAATCAAAATTGTTCTCAAGTTTGATCTGTCTGCAATGGCTTCGTCTCCTATAAGAATATATTGATTTGTGCTTAGCACACAGACATGCCAGAGGAAATGAGAGTGGAGACGATGGAGCTGTGTGTGACAGCCTGCGAAAAGTTCGCCACCAACAATGAGGTGTGTTCTGTATTTTATTTTTATTTTTTACAATGTAGTCTGTTTTTTACGTTAGATAGACATAATTAAACTCCAGTGTCTAAATGTGTGTGTGTGTGGTGCAACTAGATGCATATTACTGCATCATGTTTTTGTTTTAATGTCATTATACAGTGGAACATTTGAGGTCAAGCGCATCTCATTGCAGGATGCTGGTCGACCACCAGTTTATACACATTTGGAAATGAGTTTTCGTAGAAACTAATGTACATACAAATAACCTATTCCAAAATCAATCTGTTGCCATCAAACATTATAACAGACATTTTAACATTTCCAAACAAAATGATGTGAGTTGATTCTGACCATTAATTACTTAGTGTAAATATTAGCTTACCAAAGTTAAAATAAAACAGTTTTCAATGACAAAGCTGTTTTTTCTTAAAAGTTAGTAAGTTAACCACTGACTTCAATTGTGACGCTGTGACTTACTGTTGAGGGTGCTGCTTTTGGGATAGGACACCAAAAGCCCAAGAACAAGCAACAATTGGTAAACTTGACACGTGCAATGGCGGTTCTCCATTTTTTTTAGGGGGATTCAAATTTAATACAATAGAGCATTGTTTTGGCTGCCGGACCCATCATCATTGCTGACCCAAATTGCGAAAAATTGTCAAGTTAAAATAAATGTTAAAATAAAGAGTTAAAGTTCTCAAATATCCTTGAAACTAACACAATGAGCCAGTTTGATAAGTGTTTTAGGAAAAATACAGTTTTAGCCACAAACTCAAAATTATTTGGACAAAAAGTGTTGAAAGGCTTTTTGTTCTTTCCTGTTCTGTTTATCTTTGTGCTCTACCTTCTAGCTCAGCAAACGGATAATAGGTTCTCAATAAACCTGTTGCGTACCCTGAATGAATAAAAGCATTGACTTTTGTGTTATGTTTGAGCTGTTTTACTGCCGTTTTAAAGGCACTGTTTGGAAACAAGTTATATAAACCAACATTCACAAAATCTGTGTCTTTTCCTTTCTGTTAAACCCTTCTGTGTAAATACAAAAATCTAATTTAAATACATACTGGTATAGATCAGCAGCATGGTCCGGTGCGGCTAAAATATGTAAAAAGAAACACATTTTCTAAAAAAAAATAGTGGGTGCGGTTTATATTCCGGTGCGCTCTGTAGTCTGAAAAATACGGTAATTCAGAAAACCTGTAGGAGCAGGCACTTTGGCAGTGGCGTAAAGGAAAAACTCCTTTGAATGAAGAAACAGAACTGCGGATAATAACCCAGGACTTAAATGAGGATAATTTATGAAGAATTCTAGCTTATAGTCTTTATCAGGGGTCACCAACGTGGTGCCCACAAGCGTGCTTTTGATTTGGGTTTTGACTTAATAATGTTGGAACACTAGAAATAAAAGCATTCTGAAATACAAAATGTGAGTTTTGGATACCAGCATTTTGTTATTATTCTGGTAAAACAAGCATCATCGGTTTGTTTGGGTTGACATAAGCTATGAAAATAACTTACAAAAAGGAGTAGCCCTCGGCCATTTTCATTCTGTAAAAGTAGCTCTCACAAGAAAAAACATTAGTAACCCCTAAACCTAATTATATTAGTTGCTATATTTCACTGTCAGTCAATAATGCATGAAACTTCATGACAAAATGCAGAGAAGAGCACAAGAAAAGTGTGCGGTATGATCTAAATTAATTTTGATGTCTTGCCCGGTGCTCTCCAGAGTGCCGCCAAAATGATCAAGGAGTCCATGGACAAGAAATTTGGCAGCTCGTGGCATGTGGTGATCGGTGAAGGCTTCGGCTTTGAAGTGACGCACGAGGTCAAGAACCTGCTCTACATGTTCTTTGGTGGGAGTTTGGCTGTGTGTGTTTGGAAGTGCTCCTAGCACAGCATGCACACACTGACACTTTCCAGGCGCCAATTTAGGAGAAAGAACACCAGCCTGTAGTTAGACTCTGGCTATTGTGGGTGACATTCTGCTGAGGTGAATGACACCGCATCTCACTCTGTTGGACTAGTAGAGAAGAAGTGTTACATCTCAGTAGCTTCCTGCCTTATCTTCCTTTTAGCTGGTTCCTTGGTTTCAACTTTTACCGCCTACCAGGGATCTCCAAACTCCTTTCTCCTCTTTTCTCTGCAGGGAGCGTCTGGTGTGCATGTTTGGGTGATTGTGTGCGTGTGCTGGACACACACACACAAACGCACACTAATGTTTTTGTTTTCTTTTTATTTTACCAAACATCACCACCTTTTGTGCAACAGTAAGATCTCCATGTCATGTCTTTTCGTACACTTGTCCTTTTAATACAACTTTTTGATATTTTTAAATGTGTACATAGTTTGATGCGACTTGTGTTAACAAGTTTTATCCTCGTACAAATGACCTGATCTACCTTTTTTTTCTTGCTGTATAAATGTGTTTGTTATAACCTGTGTGTATGTGTGCGTGGACTGTAGGACACTTGCCATGTGAGTCAGTGCAATGCAACTATATAAGAGAGAGATAAATGATATAATAACACAAAGATGGATAATAAACTCTGAAAAACAGCATTTTTACATCCTTCTATGTACTTGTTCTATTAAAAATGAATAGTTTTTCTTGCACTGCAGTGGAAAAATGATGGAGACGGTGCACAAGGGGAATGAAAAAGCAGTTACACAACCATGGCGGCCATTAGTCATTGCATTAGGCATGTTTGTTACCTAGAGTCTGCATTTTGAAAATGTAACAATCGCATGTAATTACCACCCAGGAATAACCAGCATAGGCGTACAAATACTTTTACCATGAAACAAACAAGAAGATGAAACCCACTTATCATCAAAGTACCTGACCGTAGAGAAATGTTCAGGAACAATGTCGTAATTGGTGGCAAAGAACTTTGCTGTCAGCAAGCTTACTTCAGTCTTCAACCCAACAATGTCACGAATTCACTCTTAAAAATTAACTTTTTTCTTTTTTTAAACCATTAATTTAAAAAGTCTCAGCCGGGGTATTCATTGTGTGAGACCAGTGGAAGTGCCGCAACTTTAGGAAAAATAAATATTTTTTGAAAAGGTGAAATGAATTTTTAGTTGAGTCTTGGCTGAGATGAAAAATCTAAAAAAAATTCCCAGATTTTTATTTATTTATTATATATTCAAAGAGGGTAGAGCTCACTGCGCCGCACTTTGAAATCTGATTTATCGCAATGGATTCTGACACCACATAATGGATCACTGTGCACCTTGCTTTTTGTATTACTAATCGTCTATAATCTTCAATGTCACAATTTATTAACACCTACTCTATTTTTTTTTAGCTGAAGTTTGCTTAGAATTGTTTTAAGTTGTGTCATTTTAAAACCTCCTGTCTTTTTTGCTGTGTTTAAGTACAAAAGATATAAAGATGGTATTTTGGCTACAGTAAGAGATTGTGTCCCTGTGTCATGGGGCCCTACGCAGAGCACATGCTCTGAGTTTAGGGAGGGTTTATACATACATAACAAACTGAACTGATGTACTTTTTATATGGCCACAAACAACAAAATGCAGGTGTGTACAAGCAGGGGAATATGCACTGACTCTGTATTTCCACAAAAAGTCTCTGGTTGTTTACACAAAGAAGATTCCGTCTTGCATCATGCCAGTCAGAAGGTCACTGTGACCCAGTAGTGAGTGGCAGGGGAGGGTCACTTATGTTTACAGAATCAATAATGTGTACTCAAACATAATACAACCCAGAATCCGGTCTTCTCATGCACTCAAGAAACATGCATCCTGTCAACATTACTGCTTGTGTAAATGTATTATTATGACTTGGAGAATGCACGGCATCGGCACCTAAAGGGTGTTTTTGGTCTGAGTCTTTGGACTAATATTTGGTCTTTACCATTTTGACTCTCTGATGATTCCATCAAGTCCTGTGACGATAAACAGACACTTTCCACTGCCGTCCCCATTAACCCGCCTGCAATTTGACGCACCTCATTCATAATTCATATCTTCCCCTCTTTAAATATTTCCTCCCACTGCCTTTTACGCCCCACTGTTAAATATTCATACTCGGGAGTCACACTCAAGACTCTGCTAGCTTGCAGTGCAAACACTTCAAACATCTTCCTGCACACTGCGCTAACGCTGACAGGTTACATTAGGGGACATCTTACCAAGATGCAAACTTAGGTCTTCAGTGGCAGCATAGTGGGGGTAAACAGGTTATGCAAATTAATGAATTCATTCATTTTCTATGCCGCTTAGCCTCATTAGGGTCGCGGGTATTCTGGAGGCTATCCCAGCTGACTTTGGGCGAGAGGTGGAGTACACCCTGGACTGGTCACCAGTCAATCGCAGGGCAGTTATGCAAATTAAGACCACTTATTCTGCCTGACAAACTGCTTTGGACCAAATTTGCACATCGTTGGATCTACCCTTTAAACAACTGCTTTTTGACCAATGAAAATTGCATTTTGGAGACTGAGAACAACAGTCAAGATGGAAGAAGATGGAAATTTGGAAAACATCACCACTGTGTCGTCTGGGAAAAAAGGAAGACCTTTTGTAGGGATACATGAGTAAATCATAGTCCAAACTATAATGGCAGACAATGCCACTACTGTAGAGTAAGAGTGTCACGAGACAATACACGTGTTCGGGGTCTATAAGAACCAGACGAGACAAGATTTTAACTGTTTTAAAAGAGAAAAAGTACAGTAAAAAACATTTTAAAAATATATGACAATACTTACATAATTTTTACTACTTTACACTTTTCTACGCTCTGTGTGTGTATGCTTCTGGCCTGCCTCCACCTACTGAAACAAAGAGTATACCTGACTAAAGAGCTGACTCATGCCGTTGTTCTATGAAACAATTGTGCCAAGGTGCTGAAACCAATGCACAGAGTGAACTCTATCCCTGCCAGTTTGGAGGCAAGAGATAAGGAAAACAGACCGACGTATTATCGTCCCAGACCTACTGGCCACAGGACAGTTTTTTTCTGAATGAGAAATCTTGTCATGTTTTAATCTCATGAGATCTTGTGACACCCCTACTGGAGAGTTTGTATTTCTAAGTCAATGACAATGTTATCTTTACTTGGAACTTACCCAAAACACAATGAAATTCCTTTGGAATACCGACTAGGCCCTACCCTGCCTGTTTGAAACTGCGAAAGCCACATTGCACCGAATGCATCAGCTAGTAAAAGACGCACTATCAAACTACACAACTGAGGAGAACGAGGGTATCTTATACTTTTTTCTTCTTAAGTAGACACATTTTATCCAGGAGGAGACTCAGGGCAACAAGACAACGGCCAGCTGCAGCCAAGTGGACACTGAGGAATACATTACTCCATTTTTTAGCCTTATATACTCAAATGCTGCAATGACAAATCAAACCACTATTACTTTTATTAAGGTAGGTACTACAACTAGTTCTTGGTAGTACAGTAACCGATTTAGCCAATGGTACCTCGTCCCCTGAAGGGTGTAGCGGCTGCCAGCCACTGTGGCTGTGCTGATGTATGTTGGTAAATCTCACGCCCCTAATGCTTTAAGAAACGTATTGGGACAGTACAGGCATTAATGTCTCCGGATTTTAAAGTCATGGCCAGACCCCTCTTTCTTCCACTTGATGTGACAGCAGTTCAGTGTCCATACATACTGTGTCTTCATGATCCTTAGGCCTGATTCTGGGGTGGGTTAAGACCTCGAGCGAAATTCATAAAAGTCACTTCAGGATAGGAGTACAGAGAAAAAGAGCTTCAGACCAGAACAGAGATTTTCCACAGCTGTGCATTGCTTTCTTTTGTGGTGCAGAGACACAATTCAATATTAATATGATTGTGTGTATGTGTCTTCCGTTCTGACTAAAAGACACTGTGTCTTTCATAGTGAAATTTAAAAAGACTGCAGTCATTTGTAGAGATGAGAGTGAAGGGATGAAAGCTGCCGGGCGGAGAACTCAAGGCTTAAACCAGCTTGTTTACAATGCACCAGCAAGCGACACAAGAGGAGGATGTTCCGCAAAAGGACTAAAATCTAAGATGCGCACAGTGCATATAAAGGAAAAAACTAATCACTTGTGCAGGAGAGAGTTGTGAAGACGACAGCTTCACAGACACCCAAGAACTTAAAAAAAAGAGAACATCTCCTGTAAAATGTGACTTTCGGAATATGAAAGGGGCAAATACAAACTGGATTTTGATGAGGATATGCGCTTTAATTGGAGATTAGCAAGCGTGAGGCTCATCAAATATGGGTTAACCAATAGGCTACTGTGATTAAATATGCAGCAACTGCCATAGAGTTCAACCACAAAGTAGAGTGAAAACAAGTATTAAAAAAAACAAAAAACCTTTTTGTTTGGGAGGGGATATAAGAACTTTATATAGTGATAAAAGGTAAGATGATTTTCAGTTTGCAGTATGTGAAACTTTATCTCTCTTTTTTGGTCCTCTTTATGAACAACCGGTATTAACATGAAAAACTCCAAAGGAGTCAGTGCCTCAGCAGCCATGACCCTCACCTCATGTCACTGATAAGTTATTATCATGTCACTGATATTGAAAACATTATTATAACAAGATTCATTTTGTCTTCATGTGGCCAATATTTTTCCAAAAACAGTAAAAACAAGTGTTCATCGTATGTTCAACATCCTCGTAAATTCGGGTCAATACTTCTGTTTAGTGCTGTAACTAACGATTATTTTCTTAGTTGATTAATCTAGTCCTCTCTTCGGCCATGAACAAAAACACAGTAAGCGTTTGAGCTGCACAAAAAAATTATGATCGCTATTTTCCAAAGTTAAAATGATGTGTGGGTATAGCTTGTTCTGGTTAAAAAACAACGATATTAGGTTTCATGGATGACTAAAGAAACTAAAAAACACTCCGATTTGAGGGACTGAAATCAGTGGATATTTACATTTTAACAATAGTTAACACCAAAATAGTTGTCAATTAATTGGATAATCGATTGATCATTGTTCATCAATTAATTGTTGCAGCTCTACTTCCGTTCATGACGTGCAACAAAGGTTTCAAGTGTCATTCAGGCAAAGCAAGTCTACATATACAGATATTAGTCATGATAAGGTGTTCCTAGTAGATTCCAGTGAGTGTGACCCAGTGCCAGAGCAACCAACTGACTGGTAATGGGATCACTTTAACCTGGCACTGTGTCCAGTATGCACTTGAGAAAAGTACACACAACTGACTAAAGGCTGACTGGCAGCTGATACTCACTACTCCCATTCGACTGCGGCAGGGGGGAAAGAAGGTTCTACTGACAAAGTAAGTTACTATTTTACTACTTTTGTCTTTGCAAAAACCACCTTCTATCCCCTTTCGTCCTCCTTTCAGACCTTCAATGTCTCCCCTCATTTACAGGAGGATGATGTGGCGAATACGCCGTCGCTCCAGGACAATCTGTCTGTCCTTGGCACTTTTCTCCATTGTCCTGCACCTCCTCCTGGCCCTAGCCTCACTCTCTATGTACCGCCAGCCCTGTGACCTCCTGCTGGCCCCAGAGACACACGTCCCAAAAAACCTGCTAAACAAAAGCGACTTCTCCACGGGTATCGACCATCCGACCAAGTTACCAGCTGATACCAAGAACCCTGTTGGAACACTTCGTGACAAACTCCTGTCAGCAAAAGTTGGAAGGACTACACCGGTCAAAGAACCCCTTGTTGAGCTCGTGGCAGCCGGTCTGTCCAAACTGCCGGCGCTGTTTGACCATCCCCTTTACAATGTTCCCACCTCAGCCATACCTGAAGATGACTGGCTGCTCAAGGTCAAACCAAAAAGGAAGTCTGATAAGAGCTCTCAGATATGGTCAGTAATCACACAAGAGGACCATACTGACCCAAACATAAGACCCTTATTTTTTCTCTAGAAAAGTTGTCTTACATTTAAGGTCTGGAGTATGGGTATTCAAAGGATAGGTCCATCTATTTTCTATGCCGCTTATCCTCATTAGGGTTTTGTGTATGCTGGAGCCTATCCCAACTGACTAGTTGCACAAAATGTCCGTGAGCTTTGTTCTTTCATATCACTAACTTTGTGTCTCCTCTTTAATCGGTTTTTATATTTAGAGTTGCAATGGTTAGCACCAGTGCACAGATTTAATTGGATGAATGGGATGGCCATTGCAGGCTACAAGTGCCGAATCTGATCTGCATCACTCCATGTTCGCAGGGTAAGCGATAGCGAAGAAGTGGACGACAGCATCCAATGGAACAGCAGCAGCAAGAGCCATCCCCCCTGGCTGCGGTTTCATCTGGGCATCTCCCGCTGGCAACTCTACCCCCATCAGGACCCCAACATGGACTTTGTGATCCAACAGCTCGCCACTCACCAAATTGTTAGTGCAGGTGCGACAGAGGTTTTTAAGGCCCTCAAGTGAAAGAGCTAGAATTGTGGAGGTCAAGGGTGTTCAAGTGTTTGGGGAAGGCGAAGGTAGAATGGAGAGCAGGGTTATGTAGAATAGCTGACACTCACATTCGACTCTGTTTGTCAAGAGGCTTCAGGACAAGCATTTTCATTGTCAAGGGTCCTAGAATATCCAAACCCAACTGTCACTCTTTTCAGTATCCCTTTGTTGCGTTGGAACTGTATGTTTTAGTATGCTTGTTGTTGCGGTCTGTTATGACGCTTTCCAATGCAGTGCCATTCTACTTGCATCAAGATGTTTCAGTTAGAGTATCCTAAAATATCAGACCCGAATTGTCACTTTTCAGTACCCCTTGTTTATAGCGGTATGTTTTAGTACACTTGTTGGTTGGTGGTTCGGAATCACGCACCTTTTATTTACACAGCTTATACCGTTTACGGTCTACATGCTCTGTGGTGGAAACACAAGCCTAATTAGAGTTTTGCGAAACCGTACTGTGGTGAACTTAACTCTCCTGTTTTGTGGAAACCCTGCTTTGGTATGTAACCATAGACTTAAATAATTATTGGGTTAGTCTGACTGAAACTGATATATAAGATTGTTGGACAGAAATTGGACCAAAATGTATCTATTTACCTGCCTTGATAAGGTGATTATAAAGTGATTGATTGCGCCATTGACCTGTGTACAACAAATCTACTAATACTCCGGTTGCTCTCAGCAAGCACAAACTTTGACGTAGTCAGTAGACTGGGAAGAGCATGGTTACATCTAACATCTGCTTTTTAACGCCACCCTTAAATTTATCATAATTGAGGTGACTGTTTATCCATTTTATTTGGCTGGTCTGTGGCATATGAGGTCAACTATATGATCATATACTGTATGCATTCATGCTGGCAAGGCGTGAGTTATATTTCAAAGTGATATAGAGAATGAATGTGATCATATGTAGTTTAGGTTAGCACGATGTGAGTCAGATTTGTCAAATATAATGATACGTAGGTTAGGTTACCAATGGTGTGAGTCAGATCATGGGGCAGACGTGTATCTTCCACCATTGCGCCTTGTGAGGCGTTGTGTTAGGTGCGAAAAAGCCTGAGTGTTTTCGTCTATTTTAGTAACAACACTTTCATCCTTGTTTTTCCAGTGCAGAAGAGCGGAGGTACACAGCTGAAGCTGGTGATGTCATTTCCAAACTATGGGCAGGCCATGTTCAAACCCATGAAGTATGTTGATTCTGGAAAATGGAGATTTGACAGACCATGTGAAACTAACCTTATGAAAAAATATGCTTAAAAAATCCACAGTTTCAGGAGTTTGACGCTTTGCTTAAGGGCACCTCAACAGACTAAGCATTGTCTAAGCATGGTCTAAGCATGAAACGAATATCACTTGAAAATAACAAGGCCATTGGCTGTAATGCGAATGAGGAGGCATAATGTGAAGGCGCTCCTCGCTTAGCTCTCGTTTTAAATTGTCACACAAGGTAACAGACTGTCACAAACGATAACAGACTGTCCCGTTTGCAAGTGAAAATATTAAATAAAATAAACGCCAAGAAAAAAGCAAGAGATGCGCAACATTTATTTACTGCTTGTATCATGCAAGACACTCCATCTTTTATAATAAGTGCCGCAAAAAAGCCATAAAAAACAGAAAAATTGGATGCCCACTGACTGACATCTCGCACATAGTGTGACGTATGTTTTGTACAATTTTAACAATTTTTTTGTTTTGTAAAGCAGTACTTTCCAACCAGAGCCCACTGGCCCATTAGGCAATACAGGCAAATGCTAAGAGCACTGTGGCCCCGGGAGGCACCAAGAAAAATGTCACCATCAACCTAATTAGATTATTAGTATTCTATTAAACTTACTATTAACATTGATTAAAAAATGCCATTACCAATTATTACCCCAAATGATAACAAATAAGTCTCCCTGCACCCAGGATCATTTTTGTACATAGTTTTATATATAGTGGTATACAGATATTATATTTTATATAACTTTTGTAGTTTCTCATCAATTGATCATCCACCCATCCATCCATTTTCTATGCCGCTTATCCTCATTAGGGTCGCGGGTATGCTGGAGCCTATCCCAACTGACTTTGGGCGGGAGGCGGGGTAACCCTGGACTGGTCAATCAATTGATCATTCAGTTACAAAACTAACAAAATTAAATAGTGCATTGTGTAAATGTAGCTTACAATTAGCTCTATCCAGTGAAAATCGTTATTGGCATTATTTGATGTTGAAAGCTGTATTTACGTTATTGCTATTATTATTCATTCACTTATTTACAGGATCTTTATTTTGTGGCAAGGATATTTGTATTGAGTTTATATTGTTTTGTAATTTGTTTTGTACAGAAACCCGTTTCAGCCACATTATTTGTAGTAAATAAAAAAACAATAATAAAAGAAATTACCAGACCAATGAAAAAAAATTTGCTGCAGTGGTTGAAAATCCCAATACTAAAAACGATAAAGCCAACAAAATTTAAATATAAATAAATACCAATTAAATACAAAAAACCCCACTTAAATTATCTTGAAATAAATATATTCTCTGTGCTTGCAGGCAGCAGAGAGATGAGGAGACCAACTATAACCTCTACTACTTCTCGGATTTTGAGCGACACAATGCTGAAATTGCAGCCTTCCACTTGGACAGGTACAAAGTCACTCACGTGGAGATCAAAGCGATAATTGCACAGTGGAGCGTTCCATGTTGCATAACACCCCGCTGTCATTCCGTCACGACTCCTTTTTTCTTGTGTTCTTGTTCTGTCACTTCATCTCACCCTCCTGTAGGATTTTGGGTTACAGGAGAGTTCCTCCTGTTGTCGGGAGGCAAGTGGACGTGGTCAAAGAGATCAAAGACATCACCACTGATCACAAGCTGGCCCGGACGTTTTTTAACTCCCCCGGTAGTTATTTTGTTTGGGTTCAACACCATGTAGTAAGTAGTGCGGGTCCCAACCATTAACCACCAGGCCGCTGCCTAGCATCGGTCTTTGGAAGAGTTGAGTCAGCCCGCAAAAAACAGACAAAAAAAAAAAAAGTCAAAAGATATACCTTTTAAAAAATATATAGTTTTATTTTACTCAAAATAACAAAATTAAGGCAAGTTAACACAAATTTAAATTTTAAAGGAACTATCAACAAGTTTTGCCAATTGATCCCCAAGTAATATCCCATTTAATTGCAAAGATTTTTGGTGGTGATCTCTACCAAAACAAGAGTCTGCAGTGATTTGACCAAAAATAAATCAAAACACATACAAGCTCAGTGGGATCAAAACCGTTGGGGACCAGTGATGTAGATAGCATATTTTGCATGTTCATCCAGCATGCCATCTCTCCTCTCTGTGTGTTTGCGGCTCCCCCCAGTGGGAAACGTCTGCTTCTACGGCCAGTGCTCTTACTACTGTTCAACAGAGCATGCTATATGTGGCCGGCCAACTGACCTGGAGGCCTCCTTGGCCCTCATGCTACCTGACCTCTCCCTGGCCACCCGGAGGAGCTGGAGGTCCCCCTGGAGACGCTCCTACAGCCGCAGCAAGCTAGCAAAGTGAGTGGCTGGATTGTTGTTTCATTTAAAAAAGGGGTGTTGGCTCACAATAAATGACATACTTTACAGATGGGAGACAGAACCAGATTATTGTTCCACTATTAAAAAAACAGCACCATACAACAAGGGCACCAGACTGGTGGATTTCATGGATATGGTCATACTGGACTTCCTCATGAGTAAGTTCATATTCAAAATTCATTTATTTATTTTCTATACTGCTTATCCTTATTAGGATCATGGGTATGCTGGAGCCTATCCCAACTGACTTTGGGCAAGAGGCAAGGTTCATATTTAAAATGATAAAAAAAAAAAACAACAACTTGGTGAGCGACACATTTTAGCCTTTGTCCCAAAACTCAGTCTCTCACAGGGGAGCTATTATACTTTCTCTTTTCTGACCTATAAATGTTGTTACAATGTTGTATTCTCGTGTTAACAATGCCAACGCATCAGATGATGAGGTTTGCACATTTGGAAGTGAGCCCTAAGAGCAGTGTTTTTTTAAACACCAAGTTCCACGCAACCAAGACTTCCTCAGGCTCCCAGGAAATGTTTGTTCGGGTGCGATGGAAAGCCAATTATGTTTAGCAATACAAAGCTGGACTATCCGCTAAACTGTTGAATTTGGTCATGTTGAAGAGCTGCTAATTGCTGTAAAAAGCGGTCATTTCAAAAAGGTAAATCGGTGTCTACTATCAACTCCAGTACCGCTTAGGAAGTGGGGTTCGGCAGCTGTCTGGAACTCCTAGGGAGCACATGGTGGGGACCAATCACAGCGGAGTGGGCTCGGTGAGAGGCGTACCAGGAGGAGGGCCGGGGGTGAAGTAAATGACATAGACCATTTGGGCGGGAGGCAGGAAACACTATAGGAAAAGTTGCAGAGTCTGGAAGATCTAGAAAACTTTCTGTGTAGGTTATCATGTGTAGCTTCTCTATAGGTGTCCAGAACTCAATACAAAGGCCCGAAAATAAGTATAATAGTCCCCTTTAAACCTGTTTTATTTCTAATTCTTTGCTGTACTTATGACTTTTTATGATATGAACCCTTACATTTTTTTCAGTGGGAAAGACAAACATTTGCCAAAAATTAAGTGTGAAGTTGACTATTTGGGATGAGTTTACTACAGCCTTGACTAGGTCAATAATATTGATTTGGGACCTAATGAGAGTTTCATTCATTCATTCATTTTCTATGCCGCTTATCCTCATTAGGGTGACTTTCATCCTATCACCCAGCTGACTTTGGGCGAGAGTCAGGGTACACCCTAGACTGGTCACCAGTTAATCACAGGGCACATGTAGACAAACCAACATTCACACTCACATTCATACCGATGGACAATTTAGAGTCGCCAATTAAGCTAACATGCGTGTTTTTGGAATGTGGGAGGAAACCGGAGTACCCGGAGAAAACCCACACACGCACGGGGAGAACATGCAAACTCCACACAGAGATGCCCAACGGAGATTCGAACCCTGAACCTCCTGACTGTGAGGCCACCGTGCGGGCCTGATGGACATCACGGTTTAGATATATAGCAACCCTCTATATGCTTGGTCTTTCATCTGGGCCACGGCCCCGAGGGCCCAGATTAGGGCAGGTCGGTGGGTTGGAACTTGTAAAATGATGTGGGCCCAGTAATTTGCTTCGCTCTGATTTGTTCCTGGCTGACATACTCATATTTCACATTCAGTGCATGAAAACCCAGCAGATGCCGAGTGGTGTATATTGTGGTCGTCTATAACCACGTATTGTGTAGTGTTATGTGGCTTGTTAATGATAACATACTTGATTTTACATAATAAAACCAAAGCTAATGTTTAGAATATGAACACAATTGGTGAAATGACTTCTATTAAAGAACAAAGTTGGTAAATGACTTAACTGGCTGGACTTACTTCGATGTTTGTCCTCTTGGTGAGCTTTGTGTTGCATTCTCTCCCGTCGTACAAGCAAACGAGAAGCCTGTTCAGGTTTATGCAGTTCAAGCGCAAAGCTCCCGGCGTCATAGAGTGACGTTCACGGTCAACTCGGGAATTGCAAGTTGTGCGTGTTGCCGTGGCAACCACAGAGCTGGTATGAAAATGTGTTTCACCTTTCACATCAAGTGGAGCAGCCAGGACACTTTTGTGACGTATACACACATTTAATAATCACACAAACGGCGACTTTTGCGCACTCGAATCACGTCGCCGGATATAAAAAAAACGCAGCTGTTATAAAGCCGGTAAGTTGTGCTTTACTATTTAAATTGTTTCAGCTGGTAGTGACGTCATAAGGCAACTCATTAGCTAGCTAGGCTAGCTAACGACCTTGACCTAGTTCAGCTTTAAAACTGTTTTTAAAGGTAACGTTTAAAGATTATTCTTCCCTGTGAGCTTATGAATGTCAGCATTTTACTGAAATTTTTTTTAACTATACACCCCAACAAGCTAATTTATATATGCTATTCTGTGAAGTTTGGCCTATTTAGCAAATTTGGAGAGAAATGAATAACTGACTTAACTAGAGTGTCTTCGCTTACTGTGTCAGGTGGTCATTGCCTTGCTACACTACTACTATATACAACAGATTATATGGTAACATAAGAGATTAATGGAGAAATACAACATATTGATATTATACTTGGCCTAACACCATAAATTATTGCCAATAATAGGGACTTAAGCTAATCACTAATGTGTTTTTCATTCAGAAGGTCAGGCCAGGTCAGGGAAAATGCCTATAGTGCACCATCAGGACACACTTTGTCAGTTGTACTGACAATATTACTGCAGCATAGTTGCTGCCATTGCCCAGCTAAGGTGTCACCATGGAACCGTCGAGACGCACAGTAGACACTGGAAAGCCAACCTCTAAGCCAAAGAAAAAGGACCCCACCCCTGTTGTTTCTAGCAGTCAAGGCACTTTACCGCCACTGTGGCCTGTGCGGTATTGCCTCTCGGCATCCTCGCTGCGCAGCAGCCTTTTCGATCCCTCAGCCATTATTTTTGGCATCCCCTCTGACACACCCGGTCTTGTGGCTCAAGCAGAATCAGGGAAAGTCCTCACAGAGACAAAGTGGATTGAAAGGCTTCGATCAAGAGCCTCTGAGAAATCATGCACGGGCAATCCTGATAAGACTGCTGATCCAGCAGCAGTAGCACAGAGGTAAAACACACAATACATGTCTGATTTTCAAAATTGTGCTTCATTCATGTATTTTTAATCATTGTTTCAGTTTTACGGAGAAAGATGATTCCAGAGTCACAATAAGGCACTTATTCAGTCTTCCCGCCATCGTGCCACCTGAAAGTCCCCGTTCTGTGGCAAGAGTAGGCTCCCTGAACACTATCCTAGAAGCTAAATTGACTGAAAAACCACCAAGTAATGACTCCGAACTGTGCACTGGCATCCCTGCTGCGACTACTGATGAAGCAGCAGCACAGAGGTACAGCTTGTGTGATTTTTGGCATACATTCACGTCATCATGAGTCAACGTTATTTGTTCCAGTTTTACAGAAAAAGACAACACAAGAGTTGGAAGAAGAGATATGCTTAATCTTCCCTTCATCCCTCCAAGTATATCCTCCAGTAGCCCTCGTCTCGCAGCATCGCGGAAAGGAATCATCGAGATAAAATGGACAGAAAACCCCCGACCCAGGACTTCTTTACCATGCGCTGACATCCCTGTCAAGACAGCCGATGATGTGGCAGCACACAGGTACTTGGAATAATATTTGGTGCTTGAAATTCCTAAAAAAAAAAGTGTAACTTTTATTGTTGCACTATCTTTTTAGGGGCATTTTTTCAGATATTTTGCTTATTATTTAACTCTTCCTGTACTACAAAATTAATTACAAGAATAAAATTATTTATCTTTATAAATTAATGGGCTTATTTACCACATGCAAATAACAGTTAGATATAGTAGATTAATACATTAAACAAGTGGTACATCAAGAAAATAGTAAATAATTCCTAGGCTCAAGTTGCATAAAAATACGTCCATGTCCCTTGTGATACAGTTTCACACCACTCCTGTTGGTGTTCAATAATGCATATTACAAAATGGACTTTAACTGCCACATAGAGCAAAGCTTTTCAGCGTAACCCCATATGCTGGTCGTGGTGGGTTGATGTCCTACTTGGCTCCGATTGTAGTGGCTTGTAACAGCTGACAGACTAAAGAAATGATGATTGTTTTAGTTTTACAGAGATGGCTGACTTAAAAAAACAAAATAAAAAGCCAACTCTTGTTGAGAAGGTTCCTGTCACTGGCATGGAGATTGTTCAGATGTTTGTCAAGAACAGAGATGTGGGAGAGCTGAAGCTGTTCTACTTGAAGGAACCAGAGAGTGACACATACAGGTACACACAAAAAGCAAATGGGTCAAGTACTAAACGTGCTGCATTTAATGTGTTTTTTGCTCTTCCTTTTTTTCTAGACCCTATGACCTGCAAGTTGTCCCAGCGAGCGAGGCTGGTTCTGAGCACTACGTCTTTACTGCCAGCACAGTGCTGCATGTGACACAGAAAGGTTACGGTGGACTTATCAGTTTGGAAGAGTGGTACAGGGAATCGGTGCTGTGGGAAGCTCTTCAGGCATTCCCCTTTTTTAGGGCATTCCGATTGAGAATTGCATTCACTCGGTAGGTGACACTCAGCAAATTAGTATTATGGGTACAGCTCTTGCTGTTTTATTAGATTATATACCTAACTGTAACCAGTGAGGTTATACAATAATTTTTGTTTTCACTTTTCTTTATTGTGCTAGGTGGAATAGAAATGTCAGAGAGACTGTTTTTAATCGAAATTTTGAGGAAGTGCAGACACTACTGCTTACAAACATCCCCCAGTACAGAAATGGCCTCCTGCTTTTATCAAAGTAAGTTTTTGTTTCTTTATTCCTTGCTTTGAGTAGTATGAGATATGAAAAACACTCACAGAGCGCAGACCTCCGCCAAGCACCATAGTTCCCCCCATATTGTGATTCACACCAAAATAATAATCCTACACTATTTCGATCAGCCTTTGATATGTAATAGAACGTGTTGGAAACTAGTCCTGTATTTTTTCCCCAAGTGCTGAAACAGGTACGGTCTCCCTACTTAAAAAAACAAAAAACAAAACCTGTATGTTCTGCTCACCTCAGACTCTGTTCACTGTAGGAACTAAAAACAGTAATTTTGCCTTAAAATAATAATAATAATAATAATAATAATGATGATGATGATGAATTAAACTTTTTATGCATTTTTTCAAAGTCTCTCAAAGCGCTTACACTGAGGTCATTATTCATTCACACCACACTTGGTAATGGTAAGCCACTATGAGGCCACAGCTGCCCTGGGGCAGACTAACGGAAAGTGAGGCTGCCAGTGTGCGTCATCAAACTCTCCGACCACCACCGACACACCACTTTCATACTAGGCAATGTGGGTGAAGTGCCTTGCCTAAGGGCACAAAGAAAGTTTTTTTTTTTTTTTTATTTCCTCCCACTGTGGCACTTGGTGTTCCTCTGAGTTCTCCCATCCAAGTACTGACCAGGCCCTGCCCTGCTTACCTGCTGAGATCTGACAGGATAGGCTTTGACAGGCAGGTTTAGCCTTAGACATGGTTGACGTTAGCTTATCAATATTGTTGAGCACTTTCTTTCTGATACCGATTTGATACTGATCCCAACCATTTGGCAGCAGCTCTTCCCTCAAACTAATGTAAAGTCACATCTTGTTAAATGAATGAACACAATATGCTTCTTGGATTTTTCCTAACAAACGCTTTGTGCAAAGTCAGACAAATATAATATGCAATGTATACAATTATTTTTGCAACATTTTGTCTCAACAAACTAGTCATGACATTTAAAAAATCATGACATGAACTACAAAAGCACTAAGAGAGCGCAGACCTATGCCAAGCACCACACTTTGAAAGCCCCGGCTACAGAGCATCTGAATAGTAAACACAATGTTCACATCACTCTAATAATAACGGTAAAATTACTTTTTTACAGAATCATAGAGGAACTCAAAGGGACACACTTGCTACCTCTGGATGAGTCGAAAACATACACGTTGTTGGAATTTCAAAATGTTCTGGTTACCAGCATGCAAGACATTCTGCGCAACCTGAGGAGGTTAGCACAGTATCGTGTCGCCATCCTGAGTGAGGTAGTTTTATTCAACTCCCAACCCTGTGTAAAGTGGAGTGGAAAAACTACATGATGGAGAGAGTCCAAGTTATGGCATATATTGTTTCAAATGTTTCCTCCAGGCCAAAGAGGAGAGTTTCAAGGCCCACCAGGAGCTCCAGCTGCACCTGGAGTATGCCGAGAAGCAACACCATTGCTGCAAACCCATGTACCTGCACCAGGCTCACCTACACGAACTGCAGAGGAAGTTTGCGCGCGCTGAGAGCATCATGCAGAAGCTGGGGAACTTTGCCACCCTAATCAATCAAATCATAGTGCAGTCTCTCATTACCATCATCTTACATAACACCACATCATTTCTCAAGTTTCTGAAGGTGAACAGCGAGAGTTGGCTCATATCGATGTGAGAGAATTATGTTGACTGTTTTTGTATTTGTCAGAGGGATACATCTCCGGATGGATGCCTTTTCCAAACTGATTTGTGTTTCAGCGATGACAGTCAGCTGTGTCTTGACCCACCTTTACATCTTTTCCAAGAAACCGTGACACAGGCAATCCAGAATGTTGCTGACTCCATATGCCAGGTGACCTGCATGCTTAAATTCAAATAATAAACGTGATGTCATTTTCTGTTACTTTTGTTTAAGTCCCTCAGTTTGTAAATCTGACCGAAAATTAACACTCTCTGACATTTTTACATTAATGTAAATAACATGCACAAAGTTCATAAAAATTCTCATGCTCGCTCTTGTAGATGTGTGACAATTGTGGATTTTTTCTGGAGGTCAGCAGCAGCAGCGCTGGTTGTCTGGACAAAGCACCTGACCTCAGCTGTAGTCCATCTCCTGTTGTCAGTGACTCTTTAGGTATTTTTTAAAATCATTTTTTGTCCCACAAAACATTATTTACATTAATGTTATTTGACTGTAAATACTCCCAAAACCGCCTGTGGTAGCATCTCAAGAGTTTGTGCAAGATCTGTCCATCCATTTTCTATGCCGCTTATCTTCAGTAGGGTCTCCAAATGTTCTCAGTTGGATTAAATCAGCGGAACATGCACAATAGCCCAATAGAGTGAGGTTACACCTCTGGAAGAAGTATTTTGTCAGGCAGGCATTGTGAACTACCTTGTTGTCCTGATGAAAAAGCCAGTCATTATCAGACAGACAAGGGCCTTCAAGTCGTGAGGGATGCACATGCAACATCTCCACATAGCCAGCTGCCGGTGGATACCCCTGCACACCTTAACTTGGAAGTTATCCATTTCCATGATGCAACGTCATGGATATAAATGCAATGATTCTTAGTTGCATCTCATTGTTATAAATTATACTTGTGGTGCTTGTGATTTTTTACTTGTGGTGCTTGTGATTTTTAGAGGTTAGGTCAAAAGAATCATCCAAAATTGTATTGGCCTGACTGTTTGTCATCATCAAAACCAAACTTTGAATAGGCACTTTATATGGTCATTATAGCATTGCTAAAGCAACACATGTATTGCGCTGTAATATATTTGCTATAAGAAGCATTACTATGCAACTCTACAAGGGCTTACTTCATTAGTTTCTTTATTGTCGCTAATTTCCATGTTGCTTTAGTCTTCTAATGTGTCTCATATTCCCAGGTGGCATACAGGACACTGACAGAAAGCCCGGTCTCACACATTATAGCTGCTGTCAGTGGATCAGAGAGCAGCGCCCTAACTGGAACAGTGTGGCACTGCGGGGCCATAGGATACCTGGCTCCTTCTACCCTCTATCCAAAGAACAACTTGAGTGGCAAATCGCCATTAGTGATGTTTCCAAACCCATCAGCAGAGAGCAGGTCGAGCTGATGCAGGCAAGCAATAAAATAACGTCTGCGTTTCTCTTTCCATTATGAAGATGATTTAAGATTGTGTTTCTTTTTTGGACAGGAAGCAGAGTCAGAGATGCAGCAACAGTTAGAGCGTTACATGTGGTTGGTGGACATTCATGTGTTCCTCACCCTTTGGAGTCCAGCCTCTTTGGAGAACATGAAAGGTCAACCTGCTACACTGTATGGTGAGCTGATTGAGAAGCTGCGCCACTGGATGGAAAGAGTCCACACAGCCCCTTCACTGATCTCGACCTCTAACCAACTATTTATCATCCACTGCACCCGCTTGAAGGAACATCTATGTAAGCAAATGAAACTCAGTTCCTTGTCAGTCAGACTGACACTGGTTCACGCAAAGTGCAGCTACATTAAAAAACAAAAAACTGACTGAACGGTGACTATCAGAGCAATTATTATTAGGGAAGATGCCATATTTATGTATAATTATTTTCAGTATAATATTAAATGCCAAACAAAATAACTAAATTAAATACTCAGTTAAAATTACCAGAAATGTAAACACTAAATACGATATTGTTCTTTTATCAGGTCTCTCTTTGTTTCAGGTTAGTGTTGAAATATTTTGCAGTTTTAAGTCTGAATATTTTTCCCTACATACAGTAGCATTCAGCTTTACAGATGCATGTGTACAAGCTGTCAGCCATTTTTATTTTTATTTTTTATTATTTTTATTTTTTTTGTCTTGTCCAGCATCATAACAGCTGAATGGGAGTCAAGCTGCCTTTAAATGCTGAGCAAAATGTCTTTGGCAAGGGAGACTTCATAATCCAAATGAGTCTCCCTTGACATTTGACTGCGTTTATTATGAATTTTGTTGCGCCACATTTCGATGCCGGACCTGACCTGAAAAGGGACGGGTGGGGGGTGGGGTGGGGGACATAAGAAAGGGTGCAGAAGAACCTCACAAACATATTTCAACCATATTATAAACAACCATGATAATCACAATTTCAGCAACAACCAGAACAGTCACAGAGCAAAATGAGCAAAAATACAGGGAAAAGAAAAAAATAAAATAATAATAATAATGATAATACTAATATACATGTACACACATACATATACATATACACATATATACATACACATATACACATATACATACATACATATACACATAAATACATACATATACACACACACATATACATGTATATATACACACACACACATATATATGTATATATACATACATACATACATATACACATACTCGTACACGTATACATACACATACTGTGCACATACACATATCCATGCAGTACATACAGACATACACACACATACAGTGTGCATATATATATGTATACATACATACATATTTACTAATAATGATAAAAATACAAGAAAAACAACGAGAAAATAAACAAAACCTCTTGAACAATGACCATCCAGATGACACGTGCAACAAATCTACATTAAATCTACATTAGTCTGCAGTGACGGGATAACTGCATCAGAGTGAAACAGAGAATGAGGAGATGTTTGTGGTGAACCCCGGCATGCATCCCAAACCACACTCCCTCCAAAAGCGAGGGTCCGACTAGGAAGACGCTGGAGCACGGCCCCCCAGCAGGTTCCCTACAGAGGGGAAGGCCTGACCCCGCCACCCCAAGAGGCAACCGCGAGTCCTCTCCGAAGAGGTGCAAGGGAGACCCGGCTGGAAGCCACTCGGCAGCCGAGCAAGGGCCACAAGGGGGGCTTGGGCGGCAACCGCCGGAACACCCGCCGGAGGCCGGCCAGCTTCGGGCAAGCAGGACAACCGCCCCCGAGACCCCGGGCCCAGAAGCCACCCAACCCCCCAAAGCTAGGGCCATACCCAACACCCCGGGAGCTCCAGGCCACCCCAGACACAACTGCTGCGAGCCATCGCCTTCCCCAACGCCAGAGGCAGGTGCCCATAGAGGGCCCATGGGTCTACCCACCCCCCGTGACCCGTCCACCCCAACCCCAGTACCCACACCAAACCCTGTTCCCACACTCACACCTACATTTTCACATATGCACCTGGATGTGCCACCCCCCCAATGCAGCGAGCAGCATCACCGCGAGCTCCCCCGAGACACGGGGCCATACCACCATACCCGGCCGCCGGAAAATCCACAGAGTCCCACACGCACGCACGCAGGCACACACGCACGCACGCACTCACTCAGCCATGCACGCACTCCTCCCAGCACTGCCGCCGACTGAGATCCGGAGCCAAAACAACCCTCCCCCCCTCAACCGCCCCCCGCCCCAGGGAGCGTCCAAGAAAACGGGGGTGTAATAGGACCCTCTAATCCCCGCCTCCCCACCCAACTAAAAGTGTTATGAGGTGTGAGATGTGTGTGTGTAGGCAATTAAAATTGAGGAGCCGAAACTGCTGTGACACAAGTCCCATCACCCCAAAAATGAATGTGAGGTGTCTGTGAGTCTTATGTATAGTGAATAAGTGTAATTAAAACTGGGGAGTTTGCGGCCCCCAGGGCATGACAGAAGGAGGTCATGTTTGTGACCCCGCCCACGCCACACCCCCATGGAGCAGCGCACTCCCCAAGATCCTATGTGCTTGTTTGCAGGGAGTGGGGGGGCAAGGGCGCGAGGGATAGTAAGACTAGGAGGGAAGGGAAATGATATATTTTTTTCCCTCCCAGAGGACGAGCCATTGGGCAGTAGGCACCCCTGTTTCCCGGGACCCACCGCGGGGCAGGGGCCAGCACGAGGCGAGGCGAGGCCCCGGACACCCAGCGGCCGCAGTCCGGGAGCAGCCTCACCCAGATGTCACACACTAGCCACCATGCGCGCCACTGTAGGAGATTCCGGCGGCCCACACCCCCGAACACCACCACCGCCATCCCCACCCCGTATCAGAGAGGAACCCGGGCAACACACCCCACCACTCGGAGAGGCAGCAACCATTCAGGCACAATCACACACCTCACCCCCCACCACTGCCCCCTGTGCCCACACCCCTGTTGAATCCCCTGCACCCCACAAACGACACATACACACAAACCACTGACACACTGGATGTTTATTTCAGTAATTTAATTTAGATAGTGACATTTGTATAATATATGCATTAATTACACACGGACTGTCAGCCATTTTTAAATGAAGTTAGTTTTTTCCTGAGAAAGAACAAAGTCATCTATTTGAGGTGAGGTGTTTATTTATCTAAGTGGAGGACACACATGACCAATAATTGGGAAATGATGTTTATTAGAGTGGAGGTGAGAATTTGAGAAAATTCTATAACCAACATTTTTACTGCATCTTTTACTGTTTTTGCTTCCTAGGGCAGCAGTTGAGTTTGATAGAAAAGGAAGTCCAGGAACAAGTAGTTGCACAAGTGCAATTACATTCCGAAAGTTTCTTGTGTGACTTGGAGGAAGTGATTTCCAATCTTAGAATGGAGTCCAAAGACTTGCATGACTTCCCAAAATACGCCGATACGGTACGGACGCTGCTTGTATCTATATATTCCTTATCGAAATTTTAAGACCGGTTGAAAAATTGCTAGTTTACATTTTACTATGTTGGATTTTAAGGACATTTTAAGTAGAGCATCAAAATGCGTGAGACAAAACATTTTTGAGTAAGCAATTTATTGCAAAGAAGCATTAAGGGGAAGTAGACTAGATTTTTTTGTTTTGTTTTTTGAGCTACGGTCTTAAAGTTTAACAGCCTGTTTCAGGTTAATGTTTTTGTTTGCAATAAATTGCTTACTGAAAATTGTTTTCACTCCTACATTTTCTGGTTGCATTTTGAAGCTCTAACGGGAACCTCCTGAAGAGCCGACAATGCAAAATGTAAATTCCTGCAATTTTTCCACCTGGTCTTAAAATCTGATCAGGAGTACCAACAATAAACCCACCCTATTTGGATCACCAAAAAATGATTAATTATTTAACATGTGTAATGGCTAGAAGAGGTTTCATAGCAAAATATGTCTACAGGTGTGGAAGTCTATGAACATGCTGGCAGAAATGCAGGGACGTTTGGAATATGTTCACTCCCTTCAGGACAATATATGCCAGAATTATAGAGAGATGACCACCCAGGAGCTGAATTTGGAACAAAAGGTCTGTTGTCATTAAAATGAAGACAATGCAGTCAATTCTACATACATAGTCATGGAAGTAACAATACAATGTGTATCATTTGCTGTTGATTTAGATGTCGGACATATGGAATTGCTATTACTCCCACTTGAACCAAGCAGATAGCAATGTGTGCTTCCGTCTTCCTACTGTGGCTAATGCCTTGGACACCATGTTCCCATTGTTGGCTTCCGATCTGAAAAGTATGATCTATAAGGCAACATCTGGGCCATTCCTTGATCCGAGGCAAAATGCTGACAAGTTGGCCTCCGAACTGAATTACATGTGTCTGCGTGTGGAGACTATCACAGCAAATCTGGAACAGCTTTGCCAGACTGGAGAAGTCCTTCAAGGTCAGGAAAATGGAATCACTATACTATTCAGTATAATGGTTGGCCTTATAAAACATTGTGTGCGTTTTTCACTTCTCATTAGAAAATCCAGTGGACTTGACAGAGCTGACAGACATTAATAAGCTGACCGCACGTAAGGAGCTTTGGAATCTGATTGCGCTTTACAGACAATGTTTACATGGGTGGAAAAAGGTGCTCTTCATTGAGGTAAAACAAATGAAGCAACCATCAATGCCATTATTTGAGTTCTGTGCATGACTGTTAAAACTCATTTGGAACTCTTCTATCAGCTTGATCTATCACAATCTCAAGAAAAAATTTCCCAGTGGCAGGAGCAAGTTGCAACTCTGACAAACACCATACCTGCTGATGATGCAGTGCTACAGGAAGCTTCACAAAATCTTGAACATTTATGCAGTCAGTTTAAAGTCTTTGCCAGGTTTCTGAGCCCTCTAATCAAACCAAAACACAGGAACAGTTTTTTCCAAGGTCAGTGTGAACACAAATTTCGGTGTGGACACGCTCTGGTTAAAAGGATAGTATTCATTCTATGTGACAGGTGTAGGGCTAATGTGTGCCTCTGATAAGAACGTGACTGTTGCTCAGCTGATTTCTCAACCGTTTGACGTTCACCAGAAATGTATCAACAAGGTGGGAGAGAGTTTAATGAAGTCATTAGTAGAGTCTTTGACAAATAGTAGATCAACGTTCTTGTTAAATATTTCAGATATGCAGCGATGCACAACATGAGTATGAAATGGAACAGACCTTCCAAAAAATTAAAGAGGGCTGGATAAACAGAAAATTCCAGCTGCATAACTTAACAGGTTCTTGTCAGCATGGTGAACAGGAGGTATCAGAAGACACTCTCATTTCTGATACCTATTGTGATGTCAAAATTTTCATTGGTAAGACTAGTAAATACATACTGCAGTAGTCAAAACAAAAGGCAGCACAGGCTAACATTTTGTTTGTTTGTGTTTCTGACAATTAGGTTTGGAAATTGTTTTCACTGACCTAGAACATGATTTAATGACTTTGACAAACATGCAAAGGTCCAGGCACAGTGCTGACTTTAGATTGCAGGTGGAAGAGTGGATGCAATCACTACAAGATCTTGGTAAACAACAATAGATAGCAGAGTCTACACTAGTAAGGAGTGAATATTAGGAATTAATATTTGCTTTCTGTTCCACAGATAAGTTGTTGCATTTTTTTGAAATCTATCAGCAAAAATGGATCTTCCTTTCAAGCACCTTTGAAGAGACATCCTTGGGTGTCCAAAGATGGGATCTGGTATGTACACAAGATACAAGAGTAGCTTGTGTTTCATTAAGATGTTTCTCTCTTTTTCATAGCTGGCACAATTTAAAGCAGTGGATGAGACTTTCAAGACTTTGCTGCGTTGTATCTCAAATCACCCGAGTGTGTTGAATCTTGTTCATCCCAGAACGGCCAGTGACAAATTCCATGGTGCAGGCCTTGGCCAAATTCTCACTGACGGCCTTTCGACAATGGAGGCTATTTCCAACCAGATATCCAATCGCCTTTATTCGCTCTGCAGCGCCTTTCCAAGACTTTTCTTCTTAAGTGACAGGGAAATAGTGGAACTGCTGTCTGTAAAAGCGACACCTACCTGTCTGTTACCTTTTCTGCGAAAGTTTTTTAAAGGGGTACAGTGTCTTGAAATGAAAGAAACATCTGATACTACAGATCTGAAGGCAATATGTGATTGCCAAAAGCACAAGAGGGTACTTGGGGTTTTTGGCAATCTCCAAGAGCACATCACTTTTCTCTCTCCTTTGGAACCGAATTCTAATCCCTTGCTTTGGCTCAGTATGTTTGAAGAACAACTCAAGTTCACCATGAAACAACTCATGAAGCAATGTGCTGATGAACAAAAACAACTGGAACCATCCAATGAAAACTCTGCATGTGAAGATAGCCAAGTTGGTCATGGAAGTGGATTATCTTTGCTGAATCTGACTTCTAAATATCCCCTTCAGTGCCTTCTTGTGGCGGCGGAAATAACATGGTACCGTGTCCTTCATCTGGCTTTTCAGGGATCTAGCTCAGTAAATCTGAGTACTATCAACACATTCAACGCCGCACAACTGGAAAATCTGTGCCAGTATCTAAGAGATACAGAGTCTTCAAAGTATACAATGACATGTTTGCGTACTTTGGTGCTCCTTACAATCAAACACGCACAGCAGCTAACTCAACTCATGCAGGTACAATGTCCTCCAGAGTCTTCTTTTGAGTGGTTAAGTTCCCTCAAGTATTGCATAACTTCAGAGGATCAGAGTCTCAAAGAAACTAATGAGCCACAATGTTATGTGGATGTGATGGACCATAGACTCCAATATGGTTTTGAGTATTTTGGTCCAGAGTCCTGGGGAATGGTCCATACCCCCTGCACAGACCAAGGGATGATGGGGATTCTCCTTGCGGTGATGTGGTATCAATGTGGATTTGTGAGTGGACCTCGAACATCAGGAAAGACAAAGACGGTAGTCCATCTGGGGAAAGCGCTGGGGCGGCTCGTTGTGATGCTATACTGTTGTCCAAACATGGCTTCCGACATTTTTCAAAAGATGTTGCTTGGTGCTCTTTCGACTGGAGCATGGTTTGTGCTGGGCTCTGTGGACCTGTTGCCGCAATGTGTCCAAGCATCACTGGCTCAACAGCTTGAGGAAATTTACCAAATTTTTTCAGGGTTGTCAAGGAAGAAGAAGCAAGGTGTGAAAGAGCAGGAAAAGACTGATCTAGAAATTGTATTTTCAGGGATAAGCATTATTGCTAGCCCTAACTATGGGTGTGTTCTCATATCATCAAAGGAACGCACCTCTGAAATTTCACAAAGTCTGCGATCGTCAACAAGACCTGTGGCATTAACCCATCCCAATTACGGAATCATTACAGAGGTAATGTTGACTTCCTTTGGTTTTACCGAGGCAACCTCTTTAAGTCAGCGTCTGGTGTCTCTTATCAGCCTCACCAAGGACAACCTTTGTCTGCCTGACTTCACCGCACGAGACCAGGGTGGCCACCTTGTTCTCTTGAAGAGTATCTTATCTGCCTCTAAAAAACACTTAAAAGAAATCATTCTGAATTGGAAATATTCAGGTAAGGCTAGACAGTCTCTGGTCATACAAGCTATTCTTACATCACCAGAAAATGACAAAGCTGAAAAGTTTAACGAGGATCAGGAACAAGCCATTATGCCCAGATTATTGGAGGAGGTAGCTATTGTCAAAGCGATTCATTCAGTCTTGTCACAAGTTATTTATGTACCTGAGAAAGCATCACAGTTCAACTCCATTTTCAAAGACATGTTTCCAATAGCGTGTCAGCTTCCCTTCATCCTACAATATACAAAGGAAGAACAAGACTTCAGACTTAAAGAAGCAGTGAAAGATGAATTAGAACAGCAGTTGTGTCAGTCTAACTCAGATATAACGTGCCAGGTTTTTACCCTCTACCAAACGTTGAAATTCTCTCGGGCAGTTATACTTGTTGGACCCTCTGGGAGTGGAAAAACAACTTGTTACAATACACTGGCAGGAGCCCTCAGTAAACTGGCAGACAAAACAGATCATATCTCTAATAAGGAGATGCTTATAATGGGTAACTCTTGTATGGAGCAACAAATCTCTGCTATAAATTGGAGCTTTGTTGACACTGTCGTCCTATTTCCAAATGCCATGTCTCATGAGGAGCTATTTGGCAAATTCTCTGGTAAAGTAGGGTGGCAAGATGGAGCGATGGCCAAGGCATTGAGAGATTCAGGAAGATCCATGAATGGAAAAGTAGAGGGAAAGAATCTAAGTCATGACACCAAAGCAGAGAGGTGGCTTGTAATGGATGGCAAGCCAGTGGGGCAACCCGGCTGGCTTGATCACGTGGGCATACTGAGCAAGTCTGAGGAACCATCTTTAACTCTACCATCTGGTGAAATATTGGTGCCATCCGACTCACATTTCAAGTTACTTGTAGAGACCACTGACCTTAGTCATGCAAGCCCCTCTGTTATGACCCACTGCAGCCTCATTCATTTCACTGGCACTGATCTTTGGAAAGACGTGTGGAAGAGCGAATTGGATTCTCTCTATTACAGACACATTTTGGATCAGGAGACTTTGAAAATGTGGGCTGAGTTGGCAGAAGATCTTTTCTCTAGCACACTCAGGTCACTGAAGAAGAATGGGATTTCTACTAAAGGTCAATCCTACACTTATGGGCTGACAGAAGTCATGTCGTTCATTCGAATCCTGAGTGCCCTCCTGCAGCATTTTACCAAGGAACTGAACAAGGATAAAGGGCAAAAATACACAAGAGGTATAGTGGCAAGCTTTAAAAAGGGTCACTGACATGATTTATCAACTTTGTTTTTAAATATGTTTTATATTGTTTGTAATTATGTTCTGTGTTGTTTGTTTCATGAAATAGAACGGTACATTTGCAAAAATTACATTTAATGTAATTGATAGGAGCCATGGACAATACATACATACAATACTTTCAGAAATGCCCTTTTCTGAGCAAAGGGCATTTCTGAAAGGCGCATACGCACTTTTTAGCTTAGTCAGAGTAAACAGAGGCTTCTAGAGGCAGCTCGTTGACTTCATTCGGTTTTATTTTTAATCAAAATAATAGTCATGCCAAATCGTTGTGTTGCCAATAGCTGTTTAAAGTAACCAAAGTAAGTTTTCGAGTAATACTAAGTTTGTTTTCTTTTCCACAAGAGGAGTATTTAAGACTACAATGAACAAAGCAACTACAGAGAACGGGAGACAAATGGGATGAAATACACACTAAAAATAGCTCTTAAGATCTCTTTGCAGTCATGAAGATGATTTAAATCAATAGGGAGGATAGCAGTAAATTGCACTTTCCATTCTGTGTGTATTGTGTATTTACCATTCTGTTTAATAACACAAATGTACAATATAATTACAAACGATATAGAACATATTTAAGCAAAGTTGATCAATCATGACAGTGACCCTTTAAAAATAATGTGTGTGCAGTTAGAAGTATTTTGTACCATTTTTACCAGCAGATATGCCTTTGATGACTCTCCAGGTCCAGATTTCACAATAAAAGAACAGATATTTCTCCTGGCTTATATTTGGGGATTCGGTGGAAATCTTCATGGAAGGTAGATAATCTTTTTTTTATTGATAATCTTCTGTGAACTATGCTAATGTTTTTTGCCATATACCATCATTTCCGGACTATAGAGCACACTGTTATATATCTGGATCCTATGGTTATATACATGGTTCCTATGATGAGACGTGACTTGACATCAGGGCTTAACATCTGCAATGGTCCTAGCAGTCAAAACAGAATCTGTAATAATTGTACTCTTGATCAAACTTAACATTTGTCGTTTAAAACACAATCAATAATGTTAGCGTACACTTCATTCGTCCAATTCTTTACTTCCTGAAGCTGGATTCTAAGCGTGATAGGAACTATAGTTCTTTTTTTTTGCATCACTGTATGAACCACAGGGTTCAAATAGCACCTTACACACCGGAAATTACAGTACTAATTGTCTTTAATTGATTTGCTTGTCTGTCTTCAGACTCTGGCCAAAATTTGACGTTGTTGCCCGCCAAGAGCTAGTTAACTGTCGATATAAGATTGTGCTTCCAGATGAAGGGACTGTGTTTGAGATCTTCTTTAGCATTGACAACAGGATATACTCCAAGAACACAATGTTGACAAAATCCATCACTCCCAAGGTTTGTTCTTTTTTTATTCTGTCGAGGAAAGACAATTAACGCGGATGCTAGGCGTCCAAAATATCAGGGCATCAATCTATTCCAGTGCTGTATGTCAGACTCACTTGGTAATATAATATTATAATATTTCTTATCTACTAGACAGTCATTAGATGACTGTACTTTATTAACCACCATTATCTTAAAATGGGTATCGTAACGCTGGCTCACTCACTTGCCCAACCTTTCAGCCACTTTTTTCAAGTGTTTTGTCTGTGTCGTGGCCACATCTCTCCGGGTCACTAGTAGAAAAGCTCTGACTTGGTTGGGGAGAAGTTGTTTGGTGCCATTTGTTGAATTGCATGTATAAATCCCTAACTCCGAATATAAGGCAGCCAATCTTTTCAGATTGTTTTCATGAGAAAACTGCTATCTGGTGAACTCAATATGGTGATCAAATGGGAATGTGCTAACTAGAATAACTATGTTTTTACACAGTATTGGAAATATACCTGTCTGCTGACCGTCATGTTAGAGGCAAACCAGCCAGTGTTGCTTGCAGGAGAGCCAGGTTCAGGAAAAACTACAGTGTGTAACAGTCTGCTGTGCTTTGATAAGCCGCACATTAAACTACCTGCTAGTTCTATGCGGTGTCCCACCGAACTGCGACATTTACTGTGCAGAATTAGCCACCAGCGGACCTGTCAAAACACCAAAGGTGTGATGAGCAAACAGCCTGGGCTGTTGCTGTATGTGGATGACTTGCATGAAACACCCTGTGGTAAGTAAGAAACATTATCTTTTAGGAATCTCCAAAAAGTTTAATCCAGTTTTCTTGTTAATAGATGTGACTGGGAAGATTTCCAAGATTTTAGAGACTCTACGACAAAGTATTTCAAAATCAGGGGTTAGTGCATGTGATACTCACCACTTCAAGGTGCTGAGTCCTGGAATCATTACCTACCTGGCCACCTGCTGCATCTTTGAACTGGACAATCCCCACGTTAACGTGATATCTTCTAGGCTGTCACGTTTATTCTCCATCTTTGTGCTTCCAAGCTTAACCACTGAGTTGATATTGTCCATTCATTCGCCTCAGCTAAAACTTTGGCTCAAGGATATGTCACTCATCCCAAGTGTGACTGACATGGTGAACTGTATCATCACAGCCACTAAAAACTTGTATGAAGATGTTTGCAAACATTTCCAACCCACTCCACAGAAGCCATATTTTATGTTTTCCCATATTGACCTACAGAAAGTATTTCAGGGACTGTGCTTGTGGCGGCCTGATCTTCCCAAAACTGAAATACAAAACTTAAAATTAAAATCCAAATGTTCCCCTATGCCTCAAGAGCCTTTACCAATGGAACTTAACATTGTGCATCTGTGGGTGCATGAGTGCATACGTACATTTGGTGATCGGATCAGCTCAGAGGACGAAAACAAAACATTGGAGTCACTCATTACTAAGGAAGCTAGTGCACAGTTTGGATTGCAGTGGCCTTGTGACTCCTACCTTGACACTGTCTTTTTGCAAAGCTCCACTAGTCACTCTACACACTTAGACCTCGCTCCAGAACCAAAACAAACTACATCAACAGAACCATCCTCTCTTTTGGGAAAAAATCCCTGTGAAGTTGCAAGACGACAATCCCAGTTTATTCAGCACTTGCAGGAAGTCGCCGCTAAGCTGACATATGGTCCACAGTTTTTTGGAGATTCTATATTCAAATGTAAGTGTTATCAGCCACGAGATATTGATGCACTCGTGCAGGACCTGTCGTGTCTCATAGACATGAAAGAGGACAACAAGCAAGAGGAGCAAGAGGTTGATGCCACCCTTACGTCCAAGTACGTTGTACACAGACAAAGGGTGCATCAACTGTTGCATATCATCAGGGCTCTGCTCATACCTGGAGGTCACGGAGTGCTAATGGCCTCAGGTAGAAACACAGGACGCAAGACCACCGTGCGTCTAGCTGCCCATGTCACGGGCTGCCACCTGATGGAGATACACGCCGGTAATGAAAACGAGTTGCATTCAATTTTAAAAGATGCTGGGAATCGAACTCGGGTCACTGAAGTTTACACTGTCATCCTGGTCCATGAGAATATAAGCTCCTCTGTCAGGGATGAGCTACTAGTGGCCCTCAGAGCCTACCCTGGGCTCTACACAGACCAGGAGCTGGCCAAGCTTGTTTCCCGGGTGACTGCTGTGAATAAAACAAAAAAATTCCTCTTGGACAGCTGGATTTTTGACAAGTAAGAATTTAATTTTGCTTGTAATATACTGAGCTGTGTCATTAGATTCTATCAGTAGAACCTGAAACAAATCCCTTCAATGATGATGGTTGCTTTCTGGGTTATATTTGCTAAAAGCAATGTTTTAATTGATATTTTAACAACAATCCTTACTGATATGGACTTTTAAAGAGATATTAATGGCAGGTTTAACAAAGCTGCAAAAGTAAACCTACTGGCTCTTTGAGGTCGCCTGACAGATAATGGAAAAGAAAGAATGTTTTCTAGATAATACACCTTTTCTATGGCACAGAAAGTTTCAACACTATGGCTATTATCACACTTTTTCTCTGAACGATAATAGTTTGAATGAAGTGTGTCTTTGACATTTGAGGAACATTTTTGTAGAGAGTTCAGAAAAAAACACTTTTTGGCTATCTAATTTTGGAGGGTCCACTGTATTTTATAAATGTATTACTGTATTTTTATTATATTGTAGTGATTGACTGTGAATGCATTATGGTATAAAGCACAATTTTAGGGGAAAGCATATTGTTACCTGTTTTTTTGTATTTAACTGTATTTATGTTCTTTTTAAAAACAGATCCTTGTGCCAAAACCTCAGAGATGTGCATGTATTCCTGTTAATGCCTTTTGTTACAACAGCCAACAGTGAGCACCATGAATGCAAGGTTTCTAAATTGCTGCACTTGTCATTGAAATGTTCAGTTTATGCTCTTCACTCTTCTAACCAGTTCTTCTTGCAATTTGCCCTCAAGACACAAATGACCAAAGCACTGGGCCTCTGCTGTGTTGAGCTCTACAAGCCTTGGTACAGACAGTCTTTAGCAGAAGTTGCTGCTCAGTTCCTTACAAAAAATGGCCAAAATGGTAAATCACACCACCAAATTTCATTTATTTGTATTAACAACCAGTGATGGTAAAAATAATTGTGTATTTCCCCATTAATTCAGTTAAGATACAAGACTCTTCACAGGCTGGCCTGGCTGCAGCAATGGCAGGAATCCATCAGTCAGCATATCAGTATGCATCTGTCCTTCTAATGGCACAGCCTTTCAGCCCTTATTCCTATATGGAGTTCATTTCCCACTTTAGTTACATCTACAAACTCCTGCACAAAGAATTGGATGATCGTACCAACAGGTTATGTTTCAGTGCAAATATACATAATATGTGTTGCGTTAACAAACTATCTGTTTTCAAGGTACTGATGTGTAAAATTTACAATAAATATTTTCTATTCATAGACTCAATGCTGGCTTATCTCATTTGGATGCTCTGGACATAATCGCAATGAAGTACAAACAAGATTTAATGAAAGTGCAGGGAAAAGTTGCTGGGATACAGCAGGTAATTTGTTAGCACAACAGGTGGCATAATACTTTGTTGAAACTCCATCCATTCATTTTCTATACCGCTTATCCTTATTAGGGTCGCGGATTTGTTGGAGCTTTCAATATTTTTTGTTGTGGAATATTCTTAACGTTTAGTTAGTATTACTCATGTCAGCATTTTACGCATTGGTATTCGCCCCCTTCTGTGCCTTGTTCCAGCATGTCAGTGAGCTCCAAGGAGCTAAAGACCATCAGAACAGCCTACTTAAGAAAGCCGAAAAAAAAAGTGCCGCACAGGAGAGAAAGATTGAAATTCTTAAGGCAAAGATCGCTGCATCTGAGAAAGTGGTAAAGACAAAGCACATGAAAGAAAAACACATCAAAATATCTGTTTACATGAGAGTGTCATTCCATAAGAAATAGTTTCCCCTCTTCTCTTAGCTGAGACCGTTTTTTGTGGCAGCCCTCACTGTGTTAGAAAGTCTGGACCCGCTAGACCTAGAAGAGGTGCGCCACTACCGAGACCCACCTGATGGAGTGGTTCTGGTCATGGATGCCGTTTGTGTGCTCTTTGATCGTCCATTTGGCTGGGACAGTGCAAAAAGACTTTTTGGGCAATGCAACTTGTATAAGGTATTTATTCTTAGTTTCATTCAGAACTCAAAGATCAAACTACAGTGCATTGCTTGACTTAATTAATGTCTAATACAGTCAATGCTGTCAAGGTATCACAGTGTAATCTCCATGTTACACACAATACATTTGGACATGGTGGACAAGCTTATTTATTTAGATGCAGATATTTTCCCATTTGAAGTAATGGAATTTTAATGAATCAATTCCAGGAACAATATGTTCATCCATTCATCCATTTTCTATGCCACTACGGAATTTTGCAACCTTAGAGGTTCCACTGCATACTTTTTAATATATCAAATTTTTACCAATGCACTTTCTTTGGTTGATACCGGCAATAATTCTGCTCTTTGTTTTCCCTCAGTGCCTGGAATTGTTTGACTTCTACAGCATTACAGACAGACAGATGCGACAACTAGGTCAGTTAATCACAAACCCCATGTTTTTGCCAGAGTGTGTGCGCGAGGTGAGCAGGGCCTGCGAGACTCTATCCCGCTGGGTCCTTGCTGTGTACAAATGTGGCTGTATGAAGCACCATCTGGTAATCAGGAAGCAGCTGGAGGGCCGGGCTGAGGGGGCGGAAGCTCGACTGCAGCAGATCAAGAGTTACATGGAGGACATCAATTGTCGTCTCAAAGATCTTGGAGTTAAGCTGCAGCCTATGCAAAAGTTGCTGGACGGGCAACTGCTGCTGTTACAAGAAGCTGAGCACTTGGAGAGAAAGGCTGCTTATGCAGTACAGTTGTTGGAGAGACACACTAAAGTATGGAGAGCTGCAGCTCAGGTAATACTGAAATAAATACCTTAAACACGAATTATAGCCCTGAATTTATTATATATTATATTTAAATTCCTGGCGATTGCTGTTACTTCCATCCATCCATTCTTTTTCTACTTATCCAATGTTGGGTTGGCAGCAGCATAAGCAGGGAAGCCCAGGCTTCCCTTTTTCGTGCTATTTCGTTCATCTCCTCTCTGCAGATGCCATTGCGTTCCCAGGCCAGTTTAGAGACATAGTCTCTCCAACGTGTACCGGTCGGACATGTCCTGAACACCTCGCCAGGGAGCCATCCGGGTGGCATCTCACTGAAGAGGAGCAGTAGTTCCACTCTGAGTCTCTCCCAAATGAGTGCTTCTCGCCTTATTTGTAAGGGAGAGCCCAGCCACCCTGCGGAGAAAACTAATCTCAGCCACTAGTACCCGCAGTCTTGTCGTTTCGGTCACTACTTAAACTTCATGACCATAGGTGAGGTTAGGATAGTAAATCGACCTGTAAATTTTCACCTCAGGTCCCTCTTCACAACAACAGACTTCTGCAGATGCCGCACCAACCCGCCTGTCCATCTCGCATTCTCTCACTAGTGAACAACAGCACTTATTGCAGGATATGCCACTCCACCCTTTTCCGATCAATAACCATAGACTCGGACTTGGAGGATCTAATTTTCATCCCAGGTCACGGCTCGATGAAGTCACCAAGACCATATCATTTGCAAAAGCAGTGACCCATCAAACCCGAACCTCTCAAAGCTCTGGCCATGCCTCGAAATTATGTCCATAGAAGTAATAAACAGAATTGGTGACATGGGCTGGCAAAGGCAATACAAAAGGCATGCAGGCAAATAACTGCTGTACCCCATATCCTCTTGAGTGCTCTCCGCAGAATTTTTCAAGGAACAATGAGCAACCTCCCGTGCACCCTCAAGAACCCTGCCAAGAGTGTAGAGTTGGTCCACAGGACAAAAAATACACTGCTCCACGTGAATCTGAGCTTCAACTATTCAGTGGATCCTCCTCTCCAAGGCCCCTGAATAGACCTTACCAGGAAGGCTGAGAAGTTTGACCCCACGATAAATGAAACACACCCTTCGGTCCTCCTTGGGGCCGCCATCCCGGTCTACCAATCCAAAAAGGGCAGGTATTCTGAACTGCTGTATTCTGAACTGCTGTTTGGAGCATACCTGCAAACAACAGTCTGGACCTGTCCCCCCCCACCCGAAGGCGAAGGGAAACTACCTTCTCGTTCACCGGGTTAAACTATAATGTACAGGCCCTGAGCCGGGGGTACCAAGAATTGCCACGCCTGCCCATTGCTTCTCACTGCTGGCAACGCTAGGGTGGAATAAAGCCCAGCCCCTCTTGAGAGAACTGGTCCCAGAACCCTTGCTGTGCCTCTAGCTGAGTCTCACTATATCTAGCCCGAACTTGGAAGTGGAACCTCACGCACCAGCTCAGGTTCCTTCCCCACCAAAGAGGTGACATTTTATGTGCCGAGAGCTAGCTTCTGCAGCCGACGATGGGCCTGCCAAGTTTCCTGCCTTCGGCTGCCACCCAGCTCACGCTACATCCAACCCCATTGGCCGCTCCCAGGAGTGGTGAGCTTGTGGAAAAAACTACCTCTTGATGCCAGTGTTTATTGAACCACTGGGTATTTGTTTTTGAAGACCATGCACCTATTGACCAAAAGAGACTGCAGTTAATTGAGCCATGTACACTACTTATATAAAATAACCTGCAACATCATTTTAATATTTCTTTTTTCTTTCTTTCTTTCTTTTTTTCAGGAATCACTGCTGGACAGACAAAGATTACCAGGAGATGCTATGATGTTGGCTGCCATTATCTCATATTTGGGCCCCTTTGCAGCTGATGTACGCACTGAATTACTGAGCAAGTGGAAGGAGTTGTGTCAGACAGGAAGCATCGACACAAACCCCAAAGATCCCAGAACTTCCCTGTTCTCCTCGCCTGATATCACACCTTGCATGTCCATTGCTAATTTTCCAGTTGTGGTATCTGAGATGCTGCGGCAGCCTATGTGTCGGGCTTTGGGAATTAAGCATGACTGGCCACTGCAAGAGACCTCATTCACCAGATTGGAGATGAAGCTGCTCCTGTGGGGCTGCAGGAGAAACTGGGTTAAACACTGGCCACTCTTGGCTGATACACAGCATCATCTAGAGATAAACTCTCAAAATGGGGTCATCACAGGTTAGTGCTTTGCACAAGTGTTCCCTTCTTTTCCATCAATGCATACCCTCTAAACTTTAAGAAATACTGTAGAAACAGCACTAAGCACAATCTGTGTGTTTTACAGGCGAAACAGGAGACGATGCCATTCTTGGGAAAGAATTAGAGTGTGATATAGTGGTTAGTGCTGATGATCCAAGGCTATTGGTCCACTTGAGCATGGCCGCTGAGAAAGGTTTGTTGGCTTTAATTATCCATCTATCCATTTTCTATGCCACTTATCCTCATTAGCGTTGCAGGGGTATGCTGGAGCCTATCCCAACTGACTACGAGCGAGATGGCAGGCACATACAGATTAACAACCATTCACGTTTCATGTTTTTGGAATGTGGGAGGAAATCGGAGTACCCGGAAAAAATAACTGGGAAGAACATACAAACTCCACACAGAAATGCCAAGCGGAGATTCAAACCCAGATCTTCCATACATTCTAACTGTGTGGCCAACATGCCACACATTAAACATACCATAAATCTCCAAGTAGGGCTAACCTTTACTTTTGCCACGTTTCCACCAAACATAGTGTGACATTAAATGCCTCTGGCCACTACTGTATAGGAGGAATTACGTTATATAAGATTTCAAATCATGTTTTATGGTGTACAGTATTTCACAAAAGTGAATGCAGCCCACATATTTCAGCAATGCTTTTTAATACAGTATATATTCTATATTCTGAACCTTTACTACTTTAGAATAGTCAATATGCAGCAGTATCGCCATATAGATTTAATTTTTCATCTAAATAGCCGTCAACACGTGTTAAGAGTAGGGTAATTGTCCAGCCTACAGTCAAACATAGTGGTGGTCGTGTCATTGTTTGAGGCTGCATGAGTGCTGCTGGCATATGTACTGTGACATGCTGAAGAAACTGTGCTGCATGGCAGTTTTTTGACAAGGAGCCCAAACATAAGAAATTGGAGAAATTACCAGCTATCTAAACAATACCGTGTGTTGACTTACAGTATATTTAGTAAATCTATACTTTCCAAGCTGTTTATAAACAACTTTACATTAGATCTAAGCTTTAGTATTCTAGTATTCTCTTGTGAGAAGATTGTAAAAGTGGTTTGTCGTGGCGGAAATGTGAGGCATGAATTCACTTTTGTTTGAGCTGTTTGAGCAGGAAGGCGAGGATCTGTAACTGGAAACCTTTTGCTCTCGACATCATGCCTTTTTACTACACAGAGGAACAATACAACAATAACATAAAATCTGATAATAAGTTAACAGTTATTCATATCAATAGCAGAAGCATGTATGCAAGCTACAATAACATCAGACAATACTGTGTTACTAAATTCAAGAAACTCTTCAAGGTAATAACAGTCTGAGAAACTTGGTTTGACGCTGAGAAAGACATGGATTTTGAGCTGTAAGGATAGGAAATTAACTACATCAGCAGGAACAATAAGAGTCGCCACCTCATCGGTGGCCAGTGGATCTTATATGGATGTGGTTAATTGTAAATAAACGGTTAATCAAACGTATTGACATCTTTGATTGTGTAACCGAGAATTGCAAATATGATCATAATTAATTGGGTAATAGAGCCCATAGATACCATGTACAGCATGGTTCTGTATCCTAAAATCACGAGACCAAGCAGGATAACAGATCATTGTTGTAATTGTCTATGACAAGCACTGTCCATTTAGAGAGTCCATTAACAAGCAAACGAGAAGAAATCAACATGGGCTATGTTCACAACAGTGATCAAAATAATAGCAATACCATGTGACTAACCAGATTAATCACTGTTATTAGTATATTTTTTTGCTACATGGCAAACAAGTTACCAGTAGGTGCTGTAGATTCTCAGAAAACAAATAAGACCCAGCATTCATGATATGCACGCTCTTAAGGCTGTTAAATTGGGCAATTAGTTGCAGGGTGGGGTGGAGAGGGTGTTCAAAAAATAGCAGTTTGGCATTCAATTGGTGATCAATTTTGTGAAAAAAAAAAACTGGTGTGAATCAGGTGACCCCTATTTCAGGATGAAACCAGCACTTGGTGAACATGCATTTCTCTTTGAAAGCCTGAGGAAAATGGGTCGTTCAAAACATTGTTCAGAAGAACAGCATACTTTGTTTAAAAAGTTTATTGCAGAGTTGCAAACTTACAAGGAGGTGCAAAAAATGTTTGGCTGTTCAATGATTTTCAGTTCCTTAAAATGGAAAGCAAAACCAAAGATACGTGGCAGAAAACGGAAGGCAACTATCAAAATGGATCAAGGAGTAACCAGAATGGCAAAGGCTCAGCCAATGATCAGCTCCAGGATGATCAGTCTGGAGTTACCTCAAAGTCAAAGTGTGACAGACAACATCTGTGTGAAGCTAATCTTTCTCCATGAATCCTCCACAAAGACTCATCTGTTAAAAAAAAAGGCAAGTGCGGAAGAGGTTACAATTTGTCACAGAAAACATCAACCGGCCTAAAGAGAAATTGAGGAACATTTTGTGGACTGATGAGAGTAGGTAATTGTTTTTTTTGGGTCCAAGGGCCGCAGACAGTTTGTGAGATGACCCCCCAATCCCTGAATTCAAGCCACAACACACAGTGAAGACAGTGAAGCATCGTGGTGCAACCATCGTGATATGGGCATGTTTCTCCTATCATGGTGTTGGGCCTATTTATCACATACCAGGGATCATGGAAGAGTTAGCATATGTCAAATACTTGAAGAGGTCATGTTGCCTTATGCTGAGGACGACATGCCCTTGGAATGGGTGTTTCAACAAGACAATGACCTTAAATACACTAGTAAACAAGCAAAATCTTAAATTAATGTTATGGAGTGGCCAGCCCAATCCCTGGACCTTAGTCCAATCAAGAGCTGCTGTTTCTGAAGCTTGGAGTGGAATAACAACTGAAAGGTGCCACAAGTTGATTGACTCCATTCCACACAGATGTGCTGTTATAAACTGTGGTCATACAACTAAAAATGTGTTTAGTGATTCACAGGATTGCCAAATCCAGGAAACACAAAAGTTTCTACAAAATAGTTTTGTGTTTGTAAAGTCAACGATAGACACTGGTATATTTTTGAACACACCCCTTTCAACTAATTGCCCAATTGCACAGCTTTAAGAGCATGCATATCATGAATGCTGGGTCTTGTTTGTTTTCTGAGAATCTACTGCAGTTACTGGTAATTTGTTTGCCATGTAGCAATAAAAGGTACTAAGAACAGTGATTATTCTGGTTGGTTGCATTGCACTGCACATTGCACATTATTTTGATTTTGAACACTACTGTACATGCAGTCAAACAACCCTTTCATAACTGGAATAATATTAGTTAATATTAGTATTTCATAAACACACCAGAGCAGATAAACACAGGAAACCCTAAAAAAAGTCTACTACAATGCCAAGTAACAGATCATTAAACTTATCCCTTCGCTCTCCTTCGTCATCCAACAGCCAATATAGATACACGAGCTAACATTCAATATCCATGGCACAGCCAGGAAATCACAAATGCTAGAACACTAGCACTAGCACACGCAGTTGCAGTATTTATGAATTTAACGTACACATTCAATACAATTCATTAGTATCTTAATGAATAAACTTCAACAATATGGAATCAGAGGGTTTGTTTTGAATTGGGTAAAAAGCTACTAAGCAAATAGGACTCAATATGTGAGACTAGGAGAATACACATCTGATTGTTTGAATGTATCCTGCAGCGTATCCCCAGGTTCAATACTGGGACCAAAGCTGTTCAACCTGTGCAAATGACATCTCTAAAGTTAGAAAAAACCTAAAATTAGTATTATTTGCATTTGATATTACTGCATTTTGTTCTCCCAAAAGCACAGATGGTGTCAACATTTACAGAGTAAGCAAAACTACATTTCTAGGTGTTACAACAGACAACAAAAAGTGTTGGCAATCCAACATTAAAATATACAGCATACAGTGGCAAGAAATTGTTCCATACTGAAGAAAGCTACATTTGTTCTGGACCTAAAATTGCTCAATATTCTCTATTGCTCTTTGGAGTTACCATATTTAACTTACTGTGTGGCGATATGGGGGAAAAACTATAAGAGTAGACTTCACTCACTAACCGTGCTACAAAAAAGACCAGTTAGGATAATCCATTTTGCCGGTTATAGAGAACATACAAACCCTTTAATTTAAAAAATCACAACAATTAGAATTTTCTGATGTGGTGAACTTTCAAACAGCTAAAATGATGCACAAAACAAAAAATAACATGCTACACAAGAACATTATTCTGCTCAGCAAGAGGGGAACAATTACTTAAAGCACTTACATGCACACAGACTCAACCTGTACTGTACATCAGTATGTCAGATTAAATTGTGGAACAGACTGAGCATAGAACTCAAACAATGCATTAAAATGAGCCATTTAAGAAACAGTACAAAGACAGTATAAAAGAGAAGACTCATGAGCCATAGAAGAACTATCAGTACAATGCTAAGTCAAATGACAACTGCCATTACTCTTTCCTTTCTTCTCACACCCGGAAGTATTACATTATTTGTATCATGTCATGTCATCATGTCTATGTCATTGTTACCTGTTAACATCATTATATAATAATTTTACTTCTTATTTTACTTATTTAACTTCAACTCCTATGGTAATTCATCATTATATAATGCCTTAAAGGCCGTACGTTGGCTGAGTAGGTAGCATGTTGACCTCCTAGTCAGGGTTCGAATCGCCGTTGGGCATCTCTGTGTGGAGTTTCCATGTTCTTCCCGTGCATGCGTGGGCTTTCTCTGGGTAGTTCAGTTTCCTCCCACAAAAACATGCATGTTAGGTTAATTGACGACTCTAAATTGTCCATTAGAATGTGAGTGTGAATGTTTGTTTGTCTTCCCTGCGATTGATTGGCGACCAGGCCAGGGTGTACCCCGCCTCCCGCCCAAAGTCAGCTGGGATAGGCTCCAGCATACCCGCGACACTAATGAGGATAAGCGGTATAAAATCTGCTTTTCAGAGTTGATAAATTGGTTGAATAACAATTGATGTGAAACGGATGGGGGTAGGATTATTTAAGCATTTTCATCTTCCTACTCCTTTTGAGCATGTGGAAATGTGAAATGTAAAATGTGCTGTATCCCATTGTAATTGTGTGTGTGTTCAAAATAAATCAGACCATGACATTGTGTCTAGAAATTGTGTTGAAATTTGACAGGTCAATGTTTTCTGTTTGCAGGTTTCAAAGTCCTGGTTACTCATGTAGAACGTGCAACAGCCAGTCCACATTTTCTCACTAGACTGTCACGTCCCGGTGGGTGTTGCCCTCCTGGGTTAAAACAGACCATTCACCAGACAAACCGAGATTTTTTCCTCTTCCTCAGCACCCACCTACCTGCCCGACTGCTCAGCAGTGGTAGGAAGGAACAACTGCAGGATTTTCAAATACGCTGCCCTGCGAAGTTGAGGCCTAATCGTGCTTTCTTCCTTCTCAGCTGTCCATCCATCCATAATGGCTCAGGTGTTCGTGGTTGACCTCTCGCCGAGCGGGGATCAGATCCAGGAGCTCATGCTGACACAGCTACTGCAGTCGGAGTTCAAAGAGATGCTGATTCAACACCTGCGGATACAGAATGACAAGCAGCTGCTGCAGAAGAAACTGGTCACAGAGGAGGTGAGTCAGGTTGGCATTTATCATGAGTATTTATCTTACAGGCCTAACATCACATCACATTTCCTATCAGACATTGCTACTCATACTTAAAATTTCTTATTTTGCTCTTTGATTATTGGGTTGGGTTGGGTTGAGTTGACTTCGTTCTTTGCAACTTTGGTAGCCGCCAATGTCAATTGACAAGTCAGTTTATTTGCTAAATAAAGTCATGCTAGAATGAGCAATAATGCAATCACAGACATTTAGTATTATGTAATATTGGACTCAATTGACTATTTAGAATGTCCTGCTTTTGGCTGGAATAAAAAAAATGAAAAAAACACACAATTAGTTAAAATAAGAAAAATGAAATTATAAATAAAAATATAAAATATAAATATTGTTAAAAATATAAATACCCCTCCGTGAATCATCACCTTATCGTGGTGGAGGGGTTTAAGTGCCTAAGTGATCCTAGGAGCTATGTTGTTGGGGGGCTTTATGCCCCTGGTAGGGTCTCCCAAAGCAAACAGGTTCTAGGTGACTGGCCAGACTAAGAGTGATTCAGAAGACCCTAATGAAGAAGAGCAAGAGGAGTGACCGCACCTCGCCCGGACGTGGGATACTGGGGCCTCATCCTTGAGCCAGGCCTGGGGGAGGGGCTTGCAGGCGAGCGCCTGGTGGCCAGGCCTTTAACCGTGGGGCCTGGCCGGGCCTAGCCCAAAGAAGCCACACACACCCCCGCAGACCCACCACCTGCAGGCGCAAACATAAGGGTCCGGTGCATTGCGATTTGGGCAGTGGTCGAGGGCGGGTGTCTGGGCGACCTGGTCCTCGGCGGCCAAATCTGGTTCTTGGGACATGGAATGTCACTTCTCTGGTGGGGAAGGAGCCCGAGCTTGTGGAAGAGGTGGAGACATTCCGACTAGATATAGTCGGACTCACCTCAACCCACAGTTTGGGCTCTGGAACCAAATTCCTTGAGAGGG
>QODF01000163.1:1210944-1255667 GCA_024372805.1 Oostethus manadensis | reverse complement strand
TATATATATATATATATATATATATATATACACACACAGTATATGTATATATATACATATATATATATATATACACACAGTATATGTATATATATACATATATATATATATATACATATACACAGTATATGTATATGTATACACAGTTTATGTATATGTATGTAAGTATATGTCTATGTATTTATGTATGTATTTATTTATTTTCTCTTCTCTTTTCCTGTATTTTTGCTCATTTTGCTCTGTGACTGTTCTGGTTGTTGCTGATATTGTGGTTATCATGGTTGTTATTGTTTATACTGTAAAATGTTTGAAATATGTTTGTGAGGTTCTTCTGCACTTGTGCTTTTATTTTAAGTGGAGTGCTTCCTGCTGGGTGTAGCGTGCAAACACTTTGCCGCAGTGAAACTTTGTGGGGCTTTTTCCAACTACAATCAGTTGGGTTACATGTGGTACATGGCTGGCACTGGTTCATTACCTCTGTTTTCCTTTCCCATGCTGTCAGCTGACTAGTTGCCTTACCTATGGCTATGTTCCAAGGCGTTCCAAGACTAATGGTTGTGTTTGTCGCCTTTTGTTGCCTGTCCCTACACAAGTGTAAGTACCTGCACCTGCTCACGCATAATAAAATGACTTTTAATTGCACGCGGCGTCTGTCTCCGTCTTCTGGAGGTCTAGCATTCGACAGCTCCACCACGAATTCTAACAGCGTCTCTCTTTGTGTCCTATGCCACCCCCCATAGGAGAAGTGTGTCTTTCACTATGAAACCACTGACTGATGCACTTTGCTGGAATTCATTTCCAGTGGCGTAACTAAAACAAATGATTGTGTAAAAATCCTAATTAGTGAATTGAAAAGTGACTTAAATGTGATTGACTGTATACTCTCTTTTGTAGGACTCTGTAATGGATGCCATCCTGCAGTCCAACGCCACACTGATGCAGGAGTCCGGCTTCCTTTCACATGTGGCTGTGATCCAAGAATCAATGACATACACACAGACTGAGATCCAGTTGGTGCATGAAGTTAACGAGTACCTCAAGCCCCTGTTGGATGCTCCTCAGCAGCTTGTCAAGCTGGCTGTGCTTTTGTATCAAGCTTTGCAGGAGGTGTCTCGCCTCTCCCCAGTCTATTACTTTCCTTTATCCGGCTTCCTGGCAGTGATGCACAAGGCCTTTGTTGAGAAGGGCAGAACGCTTGTATCATATGCCACCAGGCAGGTTCTGGGGGGAGTCATACCAGAGATTAGGAACATAATGGTTAGCAGGGTGCTGTTCCACTACAGGCCGTGTCTCTTTAAAAGTCATGGTGCTGTTCTTAAACTGTTGGTGACTTTGGCTGTGATGCAACACAACCAGCTCTGCTCTCCACCTGAGAGGACAGCCTTCCTCAAGGGAATTGAAGATATTCAAAACCTAGCACCTCATGCTTCACCATCCACGACAGAAATACCTAGTTGGATATGTCCTCGTGCTTACCCAGACCTAATCTGTTTGGAGAAGATGCCATCTTTTAGAGGACTGACTAACTCTCTGGCCTCTTCACACAAGCTGTGGCAGGAGTACCTGAGGTCCCCTTCCTCCGTTGTAACAGGACCAGCTCCCTCTGACTCTCACTCCCATCTATCCTTGATGCAGCGGGCTCTTCTCTTGAAGACCCTGAGCCCGCACTGCATGGAGGAACTTGCCAAGGCCATGGCTACATGCCAGCCCTGCCTGCCTCTCCATACAGCAGCAATTAATGCACCCCACTGCGGGAACCCTAAAGCTCTCCATCAATTTCTTGACAACCATAAGGGACCCATCATACTAATATGGCCCTGTCTATCTATAGATAAGTGGACAAGCATCCAACCTCTTTTCTTGGTGAAGCACTTGGCCTCCATTGCAGCAGACACAAAGAAGGTACTAGTTTTGTATTTAAAAAATGCATATCTTTAAATACTGTAACAATGTTTTTGTACAGGTCAAAGTGATTTCCACAGGAGGGCTTTGTGACAGCAAGGTTACCATCTCAACTCTAGGCAAAGCAGTTAGAGACGGCCATTGGTTGGTTTTTAATGACTGTCACCTGCTGGAGCATTGGGATGCTAACGTAGTGGCACACCTTAATCATCTGGTGTTTCCCTCCATAGGTAAAATGAGATAAGATTAACAAAGGCCTTTATAGTGTGAAATAAAAAGCAATTTACCTGTAAGAGAAAAGTCTCAGTGTGCCATAATGCACTTCCTGCCTACTTTTGAATGTCACTGCACTGGAACACAATCCATTTATGGAAACTAAACTAAACTAAAAGTATGTTTTTTGACGTGTAGTGAAATAAAAAAAGAAGTTAACCACTGTAATATTATGACTTAAAAATAGTAAAACAATCTGTAAGGGTTTAATGTGATGGTGATTTTTGCCATAGTGTAAAACATTCTGTACAAACAAGTGTAAAAATAAGTCAATCACTATCAATGTAACACTTGGTTATGCATATTTTTCCTCAATGTTGGTGAAATTCTGTATTGTGCAGCCCCAGGGGTATTCGACTTTAGAGGTTCCAGTATACATATTTACTTAAGCCTTTCATCCAATACACAGGAAGTGTACATGTGAAAAATCCTCATCCAAACTTCAGAATGTGGTTTTTAACTGAAGAAACTGCCTTCTCCTCTATACCCGGTAGGTTGTTCATTTTAAATGGTACTTTTTCACTGCCCTGATTTATTTGAGTAAAAAATTTCTAAAAAGATACATGTATGAACTTGATGTCAATGTGTACCAGCGTCGGTGCGAATGCATGCCATGGCTCTGGCTTGTGACACTTCCTGGGATGTGAAGGAAGAGTTGAGCTGCTCTTTGCAACTTCTGTCATCTGTTGTACAGCGTCAAATGCCTTCAGGCATCATGGCTGACAACATGGAGCTCCTTCTACGCTGTGCAACATCCCATGCGGTTTTATTACAGAGAGAGGGCTACAAATACTTGAGCCAGGCCAGAATGTACAGATGGTAAGCTCTTGTATCTGTGGACATCATCAGTAAAACGTAATTCCTATTCATATAGCTTATTTGTACTTAAAAGGAGCCAAGCTGACCTTTTAGCTTGGGTGGATGCTCTCATTTCCATTGCCAGTCTCTGCCACAACAAGACTAAAGCTTTACAATACATAGCAGGTGATGCAACATGAGCTCATTGAGCTGTTCTACACATTCACACAGTGTCACTGTTTACTAAGTATTTAATTTTCTTCTTACACATTTATAGTCAACCTTGTGTATGGTGGCCATGTCCTGGAATCTATAGATTTGGAGGTGGTCCAGAGTAATGTTGATACCTGCTTTAGCACAGAGCCACTTCTGGAGAGTGGGCCGCACATGCTTGCAAATATCATCAGCAGTCCTGAGCACCGAGGTAATGCAGTTAGCAATTTTTCTTTTTGGGACATCTTCAGTCTGTTAATTTGTGCCCGTTTCTTTCTTTCAGATTTGTCCAAACTGTTGCAAGTCCTGAATCAACATCTCTTGAATTCGCTGGATATTACTGACCCTACTATATTGGGTTTCGGAGCTGATGTGCCAGCTGAAATCATCAAGATCAACAGCCACAAACTGATCACACTGCTGCAGGTCTCCCAGACACCTAGAGGAATAGCCACATCTTCACATCACAGCAAGGACGTAGCGGCTTTGCCAAAACTTAGCCATGCCAGAGAGCGACTTCAGGCTCTGCAGGACTACCTCACACACAAAAATGACATCCGCGCAAGAAACGCGGGCGCTGTTTTCCAAAGCCACTTTTATGACTTCCTCTTGGCCGAGTGGAATGTGCTCAGTGGCTTGGTGTCCTCGCTGCTGTCTCAGCTCAACCAGCCACTTCGATACATGGCGGACGCCATGCTTTCCTTTCCCGACCTCACCGCACTGTCTCGTTTGGAGCGAAGGGCAGAGCTGCTCAGTGCTTATCTGTGGAGAGACAACACTTCCGCTCCACTTTCCGCCTACAGGCTGTCTGCTTTCACCAATCCCAGGGGCCTTTTGGTGGCCCTGATGAGAAGGGCTGCTCAACTGCATCACAAGTACATCAGCGATATTACTCTGCATTTTGAGGTACTGCTTATTATAGGGGAAATCATCCTCAAACTGTATTTATTTACTAACAGTGGGAAATTATATAAATTGCAACACATTGCCTGCTGATTAAGGAAATAATGGAAATAAAAATCAGTCGTTCCGGTGCCAAACTATGACCATTACAAAGCCATTATTAACTGTACAGGCTGGCATATTAAATTGCATTTTAATTTTGTCAACATCATTAAAGTGGAAAAAAAAAGTTAACAGTGGTTGAGCATAAAAACCTGAAAAACAAAAAACTTGATAACCAACCAAGAAGGCATAATGTGAAAGTGAGCATGTTACGTTATGAGTATTTGGCATGCCCAAATGTAACATAGTATAAAAAGTTGCAAGGGGTTTGATGGTGTGACCTTGGTCATTTTAACTTGAGTTGCCTTGCTTAAACATAAAACACCAATAACTTATATATATTTATTCTTGCTCAACCACAGCCTAGCCATGTCTTTTCACGTCATAAGAGAAGAAGTTTTTATTTTTTTGTCCTTCCAGGTCCGTCGCAAGGATGCATTCTTTCAAATTCCTCCCAAGGATGCTGTGTACTTGTGTGGTCTGCAGCTGAGAGGAGCATCATGGGAGGCACAGATTGGAGCGTTAGAAAACACTCCCTCCCCTCAGCCCTGCTCCATGCCTCTCATTTGTGTCAGGACCAGAGTGAAAGAACCTAACTTCGAGCCTTCTAGGAACGCTCTTCCCGTCTACCAGTGCCCAGTTTATGTGGAAGATTTGAACACGGGAGAGGAGGGACTAGCAGACTTTAGCTCAGTCGCAACGGTTCCACTTCTTTGCAGTTCAGACCCATCCTTTTGTAGTTTAAGGGCGGTTCGGTTAGTGAGTAAGCTGTATGACAGACACACATTGATTGAAGACGTGATGTTGGCATAATATATCTTTATATTACATTGTTTCTTTCATCACAATTGTTGTCCCGTCATGGTGATAATTAAGTAGAGAATAAAATGCATCTTTTGCATCTCTATCTCGATTATTTTCCTATTCTAAATAACTTTTGGACGAACCACCTTAAAAACGCGGTAATTTGTCTTTCAGGGGTTTCTAGAAGTTGGTAGACATAGGTACCTACACTCCTGATCAAAAATTTAAGACCAGTTGAAAAATTGCCACAATTTATATTTTGCACTGTTTAAGTTGATAGTAGAGCTTAAAAATGAAAAAATGGGAGTGAGGCAAAAAATTATTTGAGTAAGGCTGTAGAAATAGACTGTTCATCAGCTGGTTGAAGAGCATACCTTCCTACCCAAATTTGTTTGGATATGCTTGATGCCAGTGAGGCTAGTGGGAATGTTGTTCCAGGTGCTGAAAATAGCTTTATGGGGGGCATCCACTCTCCGAATTGATGTCTACATTACCACACAAGACAATGACCTTCAGTCATGAGGGATCCCCCTTCAACGTCACCACACAGCCAACTGCTGTTTGATGCGCCTGCACAACTTGAAACTCAATTTAAGGAAAAAGATCATGATGCTGTTCCCTGCACTGTGTGGGAAAACATCTAGGTGGGATCTCCTTGTTATTCCAGTAAAATTGGAAACCATCAGAACATCAAGATTACATTTTTTGTCAAGAGTAAAACTTTCTTCCAATGCCTCCTTATGGTTTTAGCATATTGGTTATTGCACTGCACTCTGCACTGGTAACAATCTTCATTCAGGCCGAAGCTATGTCAAACCTCAACACCGAGAGACCTTGCTTATACAACTCAACAACTTGAGTGTGTTCAAAAGAGAGAAAGCATTTTTGACTTTGCCATTTGTCAAAGAGACTGCCATGTACAAACTGCCAAGTACAGAAGTACGGAGACGACATGGCCATCGTGGGCAGGAGAAGGAGTCAGAAAATTGATCCAGGACTTTGTCAAATGGTGCGATGCAAACCACCTGCAACTCAAGAGCAGGGAAATAGTGGTGCATTTTAGGAGAAACAGGACACAGGAGACCGTGTGGAGATGGTCCGAACCTATAAATATCTGGGAGTGCATCTGCATGACAAACTGGACTGGACTGTCAACTTGGATACTCTGTGCAGGAAAGAACCGAGTTTGTCTGTACTTGCTCAGAGGGCAGTCGTCCTTTAACATATGCAAGCAGCTGCCACTGATCTTCTACCAGACTGTGGTAGCTATTGCCCTCCTGTATGCAGTAGTGTGTTGGGGGGCAACCTCAACACACAAGATCAGACTTTTTTACCTAATTATGTATTATTATTTTTATGTATAATTATTTATTAATGTTATTTACAGTATTATGAATTATTGCACTACAAATTAGAAATGAACTGTTTATTACTGTTGTCTTATTATTTATTTTCTTATCTCTCCTGTCTTGCCTTGATTGTTTTATTCTGTGATTAAGTGATTATGACACTAAGTTTATTAAACATGTTTGGAGAGCTGCTTAAAATGTAAATTTCTCTTGAAGATTAATAAAGTATCAAGAAATCAAGATAGTGTGAATACCTGACAGAAGAAGCCAAGATTTTAGTTTTTAGGGCTGTAGTTTAAAACTTTTCATCAGATGATGAACAGCCTATTTCAGTTTAATGGTTGTTTGCAATAAATTGCTTATTCAAAATGTTTTTGTCTCACTCCCATTTCTTAGTTTCTTAATTTGCCTCGTTAAGGAGTTTCTTCTTCTCTTTCGTCCTCTAGGCAACATGGACAGACATCACTATGAAACCTTTGAGAAGTTTGGCAACAACACTTTCTTGTTGCACCTTGACAACGGAAGGGCGTGAGTATTTCTAGCTTCTCTCTGTGTGTGTGTGTGTTTCGTCTTTGAGTTTATTCTTTCATTACTCTGTCTCCCCTTTTTCTCTGCAGGTTCGGGCGTCACTCAAAGGACGAGCCTTCGATCCTAGTGCCGTTGGAGCAGTGTTGCAGGTACAATAGATTGTGGATTGATTTTTGTATGTAATTACGTCCATCACCTCTACTTATGTAAAACATAATTATTCCATTCTTATAAATAAACTTTATTACTGTATCTAGTGACTTTGACCACGACCACTTATTGCTTGTAATAACACAGTTAAAAAGTGATCACATTTTTTGATACTATTAAGGAGACTAGTGTTAGGCAACTGGATTTTCAGTCATCTTTTAGCTTGTTTTAAATTTTCAGTTTATTTGGAGCTAATACATGAAAATATATATAATCGAGCCCTGTCAATTGTCTTTCTCTTCATAAAATACAGTGAAATGGTCATATTTTAGACATAGCTGTAAATGGTGATTAATCATAATTAATCAATTTAGATTAATGTGAAATTTAGGTATTTGACAGCCCTCATTTTTACCTTCCATAAAGGTGTGCAAATAAGTAGATCATTCTTTATAATTAGTTGTAAAAATAACATTATTTTAATAACAGTAAAGGTAACACTTGAGACGACATTTTGACTGTTCTTAAGTATTAAACCAAGTTTAAGAAATCAATAAAAACTTAAAGGCATAATGGTTATGTGGACATTAGAGGTTCCTCTTTGTGAATGTAAAACAAAAGTACCTTCAAAACCCCAAATAAAAGAGGTACATAATTAGCGGATAATTGGTTCCAGGATTCAATATTAATAAATACAACATTGTGTAGTTAGGGTATAGAAAACCTGTTTATTTCTGATTTTCGAAATACAATCTTTATCACTATTAGAGCCCTGTACACATGAAATAACACCCTGATAAATTCACCTTCACACTCCCATCATTCTTACTAGGGATCAGGGTTTTATCATATCATATATCAGATCATATATCAGATCAAATGGATTAACTGCAGATGTACTTATGATGAGTGACATCATTAGACAATTCCAGCGGCCCCTGGAAAATTGGTAATTATTAAAAAATTAACTTCCCCCCCCCTTTATTTGTGTGAAGCAATTTTTGTGCTATTTGACACAAACCTGAATTTAATTTGATGCATGTTTTGAAGTAACTTTCAGGGTCTGTAAATTAGCAGATAGTTTTTAGTTTTTGTCTTTTAATAACTCTACAAAATGACAGTAGCTGCATTTAATGTATCACGTGTGGTCAACATCCATCAGCTAGAACTCATTAATGCTGGCTGAGTATCCATCCATCCATTTTTTATGCTACTTATTCTTTTAGGGTTACAGCGGTATTCTGGAGCCTATCCGAGCTGAATTCGGGCACACCCTCGAGTGGTTGCCAGCCAATCATAGACGAACAACAATTTCACACTCACATTCATACCGATGGACAATTGAGAGTTGGCAGTTAACTTTAACTTACATGTTTTTGAATGTGGAAGGAAACTGGAGTCCCCGGGAGAAAACTCTGTATGCACGGGGAGAACATGCAAACTCCACACAGAGAGGCCCATTTGGCAAATCGAAGGCTGCTACTGCAACACTTGTTCTGTTGCTACTGTGTTGTGCAATATACTTAATAGAAGAGCTACATCACGCTCACTAGAAATCATTACTAAAGTTTGAAACTGAAAATTTAGTTTAAACAATAACTTCTCCCCAATTATTGCTTGTTTCCAATGTACCACCAAGTAAACACCACAGCCAAAGTTACATCATGTGTTTTTTTTTTCTAGAGTTCGGCGTTCCACCTGGCTGCGCCTGCGCCTCCTGTCGCTGCCGCAGTATCGCCTCAGCGACGTCATGCGGGCCTCGCTTTCCCACGATCCCCTGCACGCCGTTTCCCCGCTGCTGTCCGAGCCCCACCTGGCTGCTCTGGATCGGCGCTTGAAAACCGTGCTTGACACTATAAGTCGTTGCGTGACACCACAGAACAAGGGGAGAAGCGATGAGGTCTTCTACGACGACCTTGGCCTCCTCAAGGAAATGTAAATTCCCACTGTGTTGAGCAGTCCCACCCTACATGCTATGTAAGTCATGATATTCTCCCATTGAGGCATCAAGTGTAAAGGTATCAATACTATATGGGAAGATTTGACATTAAAGTGTTGTGCAGCCCTTTATATGTTAAATATTTGTTTGCTGAAATGGAGTCTGGATACCTCATCATAAGGTTGTATAACCATGTTATTACTCCCAGCCAATCATTGAAAAAAGCAAATAATGACGATGGAAAAAATGAAATTGATGCTGATAGCATAGCATAATTTAAAAAGTTATCCTCAATTAAAAAAAGTCACACAAGGGCTGAACAGGCCTTTCTTTGTGTTTCCAAATGTAGATTAAAGCCCAAACTTAATGGGCTGTCCTGAGCCTCCTTTCCTTTCAACCTTGCCAATCAATAATTCACCTGGCAGCCCCTATCGATTGCAGCTGCTCTCTTTTCTCTTTGCCCTCCGCTGCTCCCTCGCTCGTTCCATACACTAAACTTTTATCACAAGAGCACCTGCTAAAGGACAGCGGAAAAAGGTTTTCTCATAATTGAATTAAAGGTCATCGCTTGGGGACACCCCGAGAAACTTCACTTCACAACTTTGAATGGGAATAGGGGCTCCGTTTTTCTCTTTGAGTTTTGTTGCTTTCCCTTTGGAGCACCATGTCGGGAACCAGCAGTGACCAGTTGCACAGATCCACCCTAACTGTCTATTCAGTAAGTAGCAGCATTCTTTTGAGTCTCCTTCCCACATTATAGCTTAACATCATTGCTTTTATGTATGCTTGTGTGTTATTGCAGAACCTGATGGAGCACTTCAACCCGGGCCTCCAGAAGCTTGTTGCGCTGGGAAACAGCTACGTCAAAGCTTTCCAAGGTAATGGACTCCAAGTACATGCACAGTTAGTAGTGTGTGTCTGTGTAAATGAATGAATGCGTTTGTATTTCCAGAAACAAGTCTATTCTAATGAATGTTTTTTCTATTGTTTGTAATTACTGTACATACTGTATTACTGGCCACTGACTAGTGTGTAATGGATACATTTAGAAGTACCGTTCGGTCCATAAGTATAGAATTTTTGCTTTAAGTGACAAGATTTTGCTTGACCATTTAGGAATTAGGGGCCGCACGGTGAATGAGTGGGTAGCATGTTGGCCTCACACTGAGGAGGTTCAGGGTTTGAATCTCTGTTGGGCATCTTTCCGTGCGTGCATGGGTTTTCTCCGGGTACTCCGGTTTCCCTTCACATTCCAAAAACATGCACGTTAGGTTAATTGGCGACTTTAAATTGGCCTTTAGAGTATGAATGTGAGTGTGAATGTTTGTATGTCTGCCCTGCGATTGGCTGGCGACCAGTCCAGGGTGTACCCCGCCTCCTGCCTGAAGTCAGCTGGGATAGGCTCCAGCATACCCGCGACCCTAATGAGGATAAGCGGTATAGAAAATGGATGGATGGATTTAGGAATTACTGCACAGCCATTACAAGTGAATCAGGGGCATGTAGAAAAAGGTTTAGAAAAGATCAAAAAATCATAAATACATACAAATATACTGACTAGGATTATATGTTACATAAATATTGGCATTTATTTGATAGCAATTACAGTCATCTTATCTCTTTTATTTTACTTTTATTTACCCAGTGGTTCAAGATTATTCTCGCTTATACTGTGTAAACATCAGCTGCTTGTACTGTAGTTTATTTTAGCAGTTCTTTATTCAGTCTGTTTCATAATTTAATTCCACATACTGATATGATGAAAGTTGTTTGCGTTCGGTTTTACGTTTAATTTTTCCCAAAGGTCATAATTCTACTTGCCTGCTGAGAAGAATTGTATTAAATGTATGGGTAGTAGATTATGTTCGCTTTTTTTGTAGTACGGTTAGTGAGTGATGGGTACTTTAGTAGTTATTTCTCCATATCTCCACACAATAAATTAGATACGGTAACACCAGATAACAATAGAAAGTATGGAATCATTTTGCTTTGTTCAGTATTGTTAGTATTTTTGCCACTTTATGTTGTATATTTTTAATATGGGATTTTCATCATATTTTGTTGTCATAATGCATAGAAAGTGTTTTCCTCCAACCTATTAATGTCTACACCGTCTATTTGTATTTGCACATAAATGTCCTTTCAGCAATTAACAAATAACATTGTTTTAGTTTTACTAGGGACAGGGATAGTATGTTTTTACCATGATTTTAGTCATTTAATCTGTGACTTTTTTATTAGCACTTGTGTGTGTTCTCCAGAACAAAATGCAGTAGTATCGTCTGCAAATAATACTAACTTTAGATCGTTTAGGACTTGACACTTTGTGGTTTGAGCACTGCGCCATCCCTCACTCGTGTTTTTTTCACAAATTAAGTAATTAATACTTTACAACACTCACAATTTTCTTTGACCTCATGGTGGGTTATTTTTCAGTTACACCCGGAGACGGAGGCACCAATTCCGCAGTATACAGTTATTGTAATAAAATTGTTTTAGTAGGGTGCTTTGAGCATACTTCTTACAGTATATTTGTATTTACTTCCTGCTCTTGATTTGCAACTAGGAGTGTACAATATTTTGTGTTTTTACAGCATTAGCGGGTTGCAGTGAGGCCTACTTCAGTGCTGTAGCCAAGATGGGTGACCAGGCGCTTCAGACGCTATCATCTCGCTCTCTTGGTAAGTTATTGATATAGTAGACGTCAACGAAGAACAGAAAAAAATGTTTCTAGTCAAAATTGCTAACCAACTTTAGACCTTTAGTGTTTTTTCTCCATTAGTGTTACTTTCATTCTGACCTCTGGCACTTTTTATGTTCAATTTCATGTGTTTTGTAAGGCACGCAATTATGCCTCTTAATGGTGGAGAGAACTTGAGAAGGTTGGAGGGCCGCAGTGGACGAGTGGTCATATAGAGTGACACTCTAAATTATTGATAGTGTGAGGGGACATTTTTCAGGCGTGCTCAATCTGTCATTCACAACGCGTGCATGACTACTGTATGCCAGCAGCAAAATTACCTAAATGTTACCTAATTTACCAAAACATTGTTACCCTTTGTATCCCTTTTTTAATACATATCCATTTTTAATTTAGATTGGATTAACAGCCATGGCTACAATATAATGACACAAAATCTAAGAAACAAAATATAAAAACTAGGGATGTCCGATAATATCGGCCCAGGCCCGATATTTCCATGAAAATGTAATATCGGCCAATATTGGTATAGTTTTTCCCCCTATAATTAAAACCGATATAGCCCTTTGCGGGCCAAAGTTGCAACATTGCTGAAATGGCTGCTATGCCTCATGTAGTTAATACTTTACACCGGGAGATTGCGGACATCTGTAACTTTAATCTGACCAACATTTGCGGGTGTGTTCCTACGCAAAGTTTAGGAGGTTATAGGCTCTGAACCCCCGTGTGTGTGCGGCAGCGTGCCCGCTCTCCATAACAGGGTTGTCGAAACACCGGTAATGGTGAGTGGGGTAGCACATAAATACGTAGGCGCCGCATCCAATGTATTTTGATAGTATTTGGTCGAAAGACAAAGAAGATTTTGCCGACGTTGTGGAAAAACACTGTGTTCATTCATTCAATCATTAGGTGTCTATGGAGTGTCTATGGAGTAGCGGGAATGTAAAAACGTGGACGTAGCGTCAGGCAGACGTGGTAGGAAATGCATACAGTTGCACAATGTTTACAACCACATCAAGAAGCTAATTGCTGCTGCTGTTTGTTAATTCCATGACAGAAGATTTGTGATGTTACACATATATTTATCGGTTTTGGAAATTGAAAAATGGACAATATCGGCATATCTTTTATCGGGTAAAAAAGCCAATATCAAACATCCCTGGTCAAAACCCTTTATAAATGTTTACTGTCACCATGTTCTTCTTTAGACTCAACAGCGCCTATGCTGGTTGCAACCAAGTACAATACACAAATAGTAACACACCAGCAACATAATTCTTGCAAATGACTAATGGATCATTATGCTCTAATTTTTATCATACCTGTCATTATGGAAGTCAATGCAAATGTATTGTTTTTGTATTTTTTCATTTTTTAACTTAGTTATATGTGACAATTATGAACATTAAATATTACCCCTGCATTACAAAAATTTTAATTAAGACTTGGTGTTTTTAGCTTTTAATATTAAATGCTGTTCTTTATAGGGGACGTTCTCATCCAGATATCTGAGACGCAAAGGAGACTCACTGCTGAGATGGAGGGAGTGGTCGGTACCAACTGCATCACAGGTCACCAACCCGTTCGTTAATGAGCCACTAGTCGATGTTTGAGACTTTGCCAGAATATTAGAAAAAAATATTATTACATCACTGCCCTCCCCTCCTGGAGAAGCGATCAATAGGCACGCATTTTGACCACTGAACACGCCCGTACGCCTCGCCGCCCTCCAGGGAAGCTCAAATGTACCTGAGCACACAACAGTGAATATTGCAGATTAATATGGCTCAAAATCTGCCTTTGCTATCTCAAAATTAAGGCACAAATATAACTCCATAGACGTGCACCTCCAAAAAAAACCTTCAAGCTGTGGCTTGTTAGTAAAGAGTTTCCTCATAGAGCCCATGCCACAAACCAGACCCTGACGCGGATCCACAAGACTAGGGGTGGCTAAAGTGCGGTTTGGGGGGTATCCAGATACCATGGCTTACTGTATTTGTCATTGCATCACTGCAGAAACCAAATAAAGTTTTTAAAAAAAAGGGATATTGAGCTCAAAGGTTGGTGACCACTGCACTACATGTACAAAATGCTTAAATACTCCCCATTTGTAATCAAAACTATTATATTTGGAATACTGTAGATTTATTTCCACTATTCCTGGTGCAGTTTAGATGGTTCCAGGTGGAGGTTTTGCAATCCATGGAGAAGAACGTCAAGTTGGATGAGGAGTATATCGACGTGAGGCCCGGAAATACTTTTCAGAGCAGCTGAAAATGTGTTTCCTAGATGGTCATGAAGTTACTTTGTGTTGCTGCAGGGAAGCCGGCGAGTGTATGAACTGGAGGTGAGGAACCAGGCAGAGGCTTTGGAGAAACAGCTAAGACGAGGAACCTACAGGGACTCCCTGGTACGTAATACAAACCCATGCAAATGATAATGAATTAGGTTGGGACACTTGCACACATGAATCCAAACAGTGTTTGGGTGTGTTTGTTTGTTAGGAGAGCAGTGACTACATGCAATACTTGAGGCAGAGCCAGCAGGAGATTCTGAAGGAAGAAGAAAAGAGGTATCGTTTCTTGGCAGAGAAACATTGTGGTCTCACGCAGTCGCTGCTGTTCCTGGTTAACAAGGTATACAAGCACAACTCTTGCTTGCTCATAAGAAACTTAATCAAATATATCTCAGGAAACAATTTGTCAAAGTCACAAACAAGCGAGGGCCATTGCATAAATAAGCAGAATGCTGCAGGCCTTTTTGCTAATTATCTGCTAATGTTATTGCTGCCTGAGCCAGGTCACCATTTAATGAGGTGATCACATTCTTCATTTGCATTCAGACAGGCATGTCTCTTCAGCAAAAAGCAGACGGATGGAAGGAGAAAGTCATTGAGACCAGAGGGTCTGGATCGCGAACTCCTACTAATTTGGACCAAGAGGCACAGGTACTATTTATTATTCTCTGCACTGTGTGTTATGACACACGCTACAGTTTCCTTTCTCTGCCCTCTCTTGGTTGCAATGCTCTACTAGTGGTTCTCCACTGGTCTGGCTGCATGATCTACCATCACTCTTTAATGACACACGATGAGCCAAATTGCGGATATTTTTTAAGCAAATTTATCAGATACACTATTTTATTTACGTATTAAATTACATTTCCACCCATCCATTTTCTATACCACTGTCACAAGAATGCCGGAGCCTATCCTTGCTGTCCTTGGCTACGAAGAGGGGTACACCAGGGACTGTTCCCCAGCCCATAGCAGGGCACATACAGTATAGACAAACTATTTGCTCTCACGTTCCTACCTATGTACAATTTAGAGTCTCCAGTTGGCCTAGCATGCATATTTTTGGAATGTGGGTGAAAGCCAGGTACAGACACCACTCAGTGACAGTGTGAAAGAAGAACATGGATGGATAAATTGATTAATTTTATTTATTTTGTCTTTAAAATATATTTGCTGATAAAAAGGCGTAGTCTTATATTGTATATTTGCCTTAATACGGTATATGGCAAACTGTGTGACATCACCATATCATGTTTTTTCAGCTGCGAGGCTCTGTGAGCTCCCTGCTGCAGACGGTAGCCAGAGATGACGACATGTCCTGGGCCAGGCGGGAGCAACAGGCACTGGGCAAAGTTCCCTCGAGAGGTTGGTGTCCACTTCTGAATGTGATCTGCAGTTTGGGAGAATATTATTGGTGACACAATAAGAACACTGCTGCCTCCTGCTGGGAAAAGTAGATGAGCACTGGTTCTCATGACTGGCTCACCACAGGTGGCTGAGAAAGGTCTCTGTCCTCTACTCAGTCCTAATAATTTACATTCTTGCACCATCCACCAGCTCCGTCGCCCCTCCCCAGCCACTCTCGCTCCGGGTCTGTGGGAGAGTCTCTGGGTCTGGGTGGAGGCAGACCCTTGAGGGCCTTGGTGTCTCATCCCTCCTCCTCCAACCCAAAGCTGCTGCCTTTCAACAAGGGGGAGATGATCACTGTGCTGGTCCAGGAGCCACGCAACGGTTGGCTGTACGGGCGCACTGACAGCAGCCTGCGGTACATTCCCGGACTACAATAGAATAGTTGAGCTTTTTTTGTTTGTTTGATGTGTTTTATTCCTTTGCATTCCCCCAGCCAGGGCTGGTTCCCTGCTGCTTACGTGGGCCCCATTGATGATTTAGACACTAGCAGGTGACAGAATTCTAGTACTATAGTATCTAGTACTTTCTTGCTGTGCATATTTGCATCCACTGACACCTCTTTTCACTCCTCAGTGGCACATCTCTGAGAAATAGCAACATGAACAACTTGCTGGACCCTGGCGACACACACGACGACCAATCAGAGGGCAGGAGCTACAGTGATGTCGCACCTCCGGCCACGCCTAACCGCAGAGCATCAGTGGACATCCGGTCGGTTTCTCCGCTCCCAGAGAGGAAGGCGGAACCTGCAACAATGGAGACAAAACCTTTTCCTCCCCCTCCCCCTCCACCTCCTCCACCTCCTAAAAGTCTCAATGTCCAAAGGGATCTTCGATTGCTGTCGTCTATCCCTGACAGGAAGAATGAGGGTGAAGCACAGGTGCTAAATGACACTGAAATCAACAATTGTCAATATTGTCTTCAATGATGATCAATATTATTCTAATCATTTCTTATAGGGTTTATCACCCACTGGCCCACCTGAGAATCCTCTTTTTCCAAGGTAGCTCTTTTTTCATTCACTTTACCATATCATTTATTTCATCCTAAATCTTAATTCTTAATTTTACTAGCATATTATTGACTGTTTTTCAGTGTTGTGGGAACACAAAACGAGATCTTTAAAGACATCGCTGAACGTAATTGACGAAAATTCCCAAAGACACAATTCCAAATGTTATCGAGTTCCCCGAACACTTTTATACACATCGTAAATTACATACTCCAATGGGTTGTGCTCAAAATGCTTTGGAAGACTTGTTCGTATGCTGTAACTGTTATACAGATATTCTCAAGCTTCAATAATCATTCATCAAATTCTATTGGACAAAAGAAAATCTTATAAGAAAAACTTTAACCGAAACCAAAAACAAAAGTCACAAACAGTCCTATTTTGCTCCAGCAGACCTTTTCCTTGGTGGCTGTCATATTTTTTAACTAATGTTGCTCAAATTTTACACACATGTGCTTAGTAGTAGAATCACCACCTTATCATGGTGGAGGGGTTTGAGTGCCCGAGTGATCCTAGGAGCTATGTTGTCGGGGGCTTTATGCCCCTGGTAGGGTCTCCCAAGGCAAACAGGTTCTAGGTGACGGGCCAGACTAAGAGTGATTCAGAAGACCCCTATGACGAACAACGTGAGGAGTGACCGCACCTCGCCCGGACGTGGGATACCGGGGCCTCACCCTGGAGCTAGGCCTGGGGTAGGGGCTCGCAGGGGAGCGCCTGGTGGCCAGGTCTTCACCCGTGGGGCCTGGCAGGGCCTAGCCCGAAAAAGCCACACGGGAACTCCCCCCCGCAGACCCACCACCTGCAGGGGCAAGCATAAGGGTCCGGTGCTTTGTGATTTGGGCAGTGGTCGAGGGTGGTTGTCGGGACGACCTGGTCTTCGGCGGCCAAATCTGGTTCTTGGGACATGGAATGTCACTTCTCTGGTGGGGAAGAAGCCCGAGCTTGTGGAAGAGGCGGAGAGATTCCGACTAGATGTAGTCGGACTCACCTCAACCCACAGTTTGGGCTCTGGAACCAAAGTCCTTGAGAGGGGCTGGACCTTGTTCTTCTCTGGAGTTGCTGCAGGGGAGAGGTGGCGAGCTGGTGTGGGCTTATTGTTAGCCCCCCGGCTTGATGCCTCTGTGTTGGAGTCATCCCCAGTAAACGAGAGGGTTATTTCCCTACGCCTTAGGGCTGGGGAAAGGGTCCTGACTGTGGTTTGTGCGTACGCACCGAACGGTAGTTCAGAGTACCCAGCCTTCTTGGAGTCTATCAGAGGGGTTCTGAGAGCACCCCAGCTGGTGACTCCATAGTTCTGCTGGGAGACTTCAACGTCCATGTGGGCAATGACAGTGTGACTTGGAGGGGCGTGGTTGGGAGGAATGGCCTCCCTGACCTGAACCCGTGCGGTGTGTTGTTGCTGGACTTCTGTGCGAATTAGTTTGTCCATAACAAACACCATGTTCGAACATAAGGATGTCCACAAGTGCACTTGGCACCAGGACACCCTAGGTCGCAGATCTATGATCGACTTTGTGGTCGTATCATCAGACCTGCGTCTGCATGTTCTGGACACGCGGGTGAAGAGAGGGGCTGAGCTGTCAACTGACCACCACCTGGTGATGAGTTGGATTAGATGGCGGGGAAGGATGCCGGACAGACCTGGCAGACCCAATTGCGTAGTGAGGGTGTGCTTGGAACGTCTGGCAGAGTCCCCCGTTCGTCGAGTCTTCAACTCTCATCTCCGGCAGAGCTTCGCCTACATCTTGAGGGAGGACCGGGATATTGAGTCCGAATAGGCCGTATTCTGTGCCTCTATTGCTGAGGCAGCCAGTTGTAAATGCGGCCGCAAAGTGGTCGGTGCCAGTCGTGGTGGCAAGCCCCGAACCCCATGGTGGACACCGGGGGTTAGGGCTGCTGTCAAGCTGAAGAAAGAGTCCTATCAAGCATGGATGGCTTGCGGGACTCCCGAAGCAGCTGACAGGTACCGGCAGGCCAAGCGGCACGCGGCTTCAGCGGTGGTCGAGGCAAAAACTCGGGTGTGGGAGGAGTTCGGTGAGGCTATGGAGCACGACTTTCGGTCGGCCTCGAAGAGGTTCTGGCAAACCGTCCGACACCTCAGAAAGGGGAAGCAGCCCCCAGTTCACACTGTTTACAGTGCGGACGGGGGCTTGCTGACCACGACTGTGGATATAGTTGGTCGGTGGAAGGAATACTTCGAGGCCCTTCTCAATCCCACTGACATGCCTTCCATAGAGGAAGCAGAGTCTGAGGATACGTACGTGGACAGTTCTATCACCGTGGCTGAGGTAATTGGGGTAGTCAAATCACTCCCCAGTGGCAAGGCTCCGGGGGTAGACGAGTTCCGCTCAGAATTTCTCAAGGCTCTGGATGTTGGGGGACTGTGTTGGTTGACACGCCTCTACAACATTGCATGGAAGTCAGGAACAGTACCTCTGGACTGGCAGACCGGGGTGGTGGTCCCCATTTTTAAAAAGAGTGACCGGAGGGTGTGTTCCAATTATAGGGGGATCACACTCCTCAGCCTCCCTGGGAAAGTCTACTACAGGGTGCTGGAGAGAAGGGTACGACCGTTAGTCGAACCTCGGTTACAGGAGCTGCAATGTGGTTTTTACGGGTGGACTGTACCCTCCGGGTTGGGAGTGAGGTCTTGCCTCAGGTGGAGGAGTTCAAGTATCTCGGGTTCTTGTTCACAAGTGAAGGAAGGTTGGAGCGTGATATCGACAGATGGATCGGTGCAGCATCTGCAGTAATGCGGGCGCTGTACCGGGCCGTCGTGGTGAAGAGAGAGCTGAGCCGGAAGGCAAAGCTCTCTTTTTACCGATTGATCTACGTTCCCACCCTCACCTATGGTCATGAGTTATGGGTCATGACCGAAAGAATGAGATCGCGGATACAAGCGGCGGAAATTAGTTTCCTCCGTAGGGTGGCGTGACTCACCCTAAGAGATAGGGTGAGGAGCTCAGCCATTCGGGAGTAGCTCAGAGTAGAGCCGCTGCTCCTTCACATCGAGAGGAGCCAGTTGAGGTGGCTCCGGCATCTAGTCCGGATGCCTCCCGGGCGCCTCCCTGGTGAGGTGTTTTGGGCATGCCCAGTCGGGAGAAGGCCCCAGGGAAGACCTAGGACACGCTGGAGGGACTATGTTTTACAGCTGGCCTGGAAACGGGTTGGTGTCCTCCTGGTGGAGCTGGAAGAGGTCGCTGTCTGGAAGTCTGGACTTCCCTACTGAAGCTGCTGCCCCCGCGACCCGGACCCGGATAAGCGGAGGAAAATGGATGGATGGAAGGATGGATGGATGGGTGCTTAGTAGTGGAACAAATCATAGCGGGGCAGGGCAAACCTAAACCTAAATGTTTAAACTCACAATAACATTATTTTACTAGTCCCACCTCCTATCGGGCCGGCGACGTGCCAACCTTCCAGCCCCCTCTTTAAACTTCCCCTGAAGCCCCCGCCCTGAAGCCCGGCTCCTGCATGTGCTTGTCAGTCTCCTAAAGATGCATACCAGAGTTTGTGGTGATTCAGATAAACACTCTAGTAAATGATTTATGGGGTTTCTCAACAGTGCCACCATGTGGTGTATTTGCCATAAAAATGCAATACAGTAGAGGTGGATGTTTTGACAAATTCTACCCTTTTGTGTGCAGAAATCTAGGAGTAGAAGAGTTTTCTTGCACAAATACAGTTGTATAGTTTTGTCTATATAGTTTATATAAATCTATCATGTCTATTCATATTTTTACCAGTGTATTTGCTTGTGTGTGGTAGCAGTTGTTGAAACAAAATAGACCATTGTGTTGGCACGTTAACCCTTTGTATGGTGTTACATTGTCACACATTGTGTGTGTGTGTGTGTTTATGTAGTTAAGGCCAAAGGCTTGCGAGGGAATGTGTGACATTTTCCGTCACACTCTTGTTTTAGAGGCACAAACCCGTTTGCCACCGTGAAGCTTCGCCCTACCAAGACCAATGACCGGTCAGCCCCTCAGATCCACTAATGCGGAGGTCCTGCCAGGTCCCAGGGATTGTAAGTGAAGTGTCTTTATCGGGGGAAAACACCCTCACACATGGAGGACAATTGCGTGGATTATCAACACTGTACTGCTATTTTAGCGGCAACCTTGTAAACCCAGATTTTTGTCATCCACAGTTCCAAACATTTGTCATCATCGTTTGTCATTTCAGGGGTGCTCATGTATTGTAAGTATTTCAAGGAGTTTGTTTTGAATGTGAGTAAACAAATGGTTAAAAAAAACATTACTCCAATACTTTTTATTATCATTTTTCCCTGTCTTTTCTCACTTCACTGTTGTGTGGATGGTGGATGAGGATAGGAAGACTGAACAAAAATTAAATAAACATGGAAACCCAGAGAAAGTAGGAGCTGGGATACTACATCACTAGCACCAAGCTATCTTTATGCCCTCAGTGTGGAGGATTGTGGACCCTTATAAAGCATACAGATTTCATACTGAACATGACATTAAATTAAAATCTGGTAAAGTTCCTTCTGTGGGGCGCTGCCTGTTGTAGCGGGCGAGCAGGCAGGGAGGCGGGTAGGCCGGTCGTACTCCATGCGTAGGCTCCCCCCCGGGGAGATGAGAGGAGTTTGATGGTGACTGGTACAAACTATGGATGCAGGGAGGACGAGGAGGAGGTGAAGGATGCCCTGCTCTCTCCTACTCGTGCACCATCGCTTCAAACTCTGTTGAGGAAGAAATTGAATGAAACTAAATAGAGAGCACGTACAGTAAGGTACAAAAGGCCACAATAAAATTACAGTACAACCTAGACCTCTACCAAGACCATCAAACAAAGTGTAGTGTCACATTTTTCTTTGACAATCAGCAAGCTACCTTCTTGTTCATGGTGGGCAGATAGACAGGACACACACCTTTATCCAGATACTCACCAAATGTTGTGGGTTCTTTAGTCATCCGTGCATATTTTTGTGCATAATCTGGCTAACTTTGTGTCATATTTATCGTTTTGGTACAGTATGTAAAAATGACAGCTATGAAAAAAGCCTTAAAACAACAAAACTAGACTTTTGCACACTTCTGTAAGCAAAACTTGTGTGAATTGACGTTTTCCCTTAATTTCATTTGTAATTAGAGTGCCTCTTTTGCATTGAAGCCATGCATTTAATTGCTTGTGGATTTTACACAGAACCAAGTGAAGCGGGCTACTGTGTCCCCTTTCACATGTGTAAGCCCCAGCGTCTGGTGGAATGGACAGTACCACTCAAAAGTTTGGAGACACTTTGTCTTGCTATTGTTTGCAAATGTGCCTTAAATTTATATTGGAGATTAATAAAGTATCTATCTATTATCCATCACATACTGTACATCCATCAACCTGCACTGTGTAAAATCGGTAGTGCAACAATTGCTGAAATTCGGCTTGGGTGTTAACACAATGCCGTCACTTCAATATCCAATACCCACTTCTTATGACGCTTTCACACACACCAGGAATTTTCCACTTTTCAGCACCAACATTGGGGTGGTCTGAAGTCAAACTGGAATGTGCTGCTTTTGGAGGAAGTAATTTTGAATCAAATCAAGCAACTCACCATCAATCCCGATCTTGCCATCGCCATCTTTGTCAGCTGCTTTGAGGAACTCTCTTGTCTCGTCGTCTGTCAAATCTCTGCCTTCCGCAGAGAATCCCTTTAAGATAAACCTGCGGAGGCACAGCTAAGTAACACCTCTGTGGACACAGGTTTATATAAGAAACACACATTTATGTTTTTTGCCTTACTTGAGTTCTTCTTCTTCTATGAACCCACTCCCGTCCACATCCAAGACTCGGAAGACCTGCTTGACGCTTTCGGCTGACATGGCTGTCATTCCCACTAAGTCAAAGAACTTTTTAGGGTTAAAAGTCTCTGCTGCAAAACGAAACATAAGCGGGATAAAGAAGTTCAGTGTTTAGTCACTAACTGCCTGCCTTTATGTAGCGCAAAAATACAACCTGTGAAGGCATCAAGAGCTTTCTTGATCTCCTCCGCTTTCAACAGGTCCGTCATCACCATCCTGTCAGCTGAAAGTCAGGACACGGGGGGAACACAGAAGGTATAAAAAAGTGTGAAGTTATGTTTTGATGGTTGTTTAGTTGAGATTATGCAAACAACAACATTACCAATGTCCACTAAACCTTGCTACTTACAGTGGTATGCAAAAGTTTGGGCACCCCTGATCATTTTCAAGATGTTCCTTCATAAATTATTAGCTGCTTGGATCAGCAATTTCAGTTAAATATATCATAGCAGACAACAGATGTGAAATGTTTTGAAGTGGCAGGCCAAGAAAAATCTTAGAGAAGCAGAGGCAAAGGATGTTGAGAACAGTCAAATTCAACCCACAGACCAGCTCAAAAGACCTACAACATGATCTTGCTGCAGATGGTGTTACTGTGCATTGGTCAACTATTCATCGCACTTTGCACAAGGGGATGCTGCATGAGGAAGTAGCCGTTTCTGTGCACATGCCACAAACCCAGTCGCTTAAGTTATGCTAAAGCAAATTTGGACAAACTGGCTTCATTTTGGAACAAGGTGCAGTGGACTGATTAAACTAAAATAGAGTAATTTGGACATAACTGGGCGGTTCTTGGCGGATGAAGAACATAGCATTCCAAGACAAACACAATCCTATTCACAGTAAAATTTGGTGGTGGCTCCATCATGCTGTGGGGGCTGTGTCTTATTAAAATTGAAGGTCGCATGGATTCTAGTCCGTATCAGCAGATTCTTGCGAACAATATTCAAGAATCAGTGACAAAGTTAAAGTTGCGCCCGGGCTAGATATTTCGACAGGACACAACCCTAAACACTGCTCAAATTCTACAAAGACATTTATGCAAAGGAACAAGTACAACATTCTGGAATTAAATCTCAGTCCCCATACCTGAATACAAAATCATCATATCAAACCTAACTGTTTTGTAAAGAAGAATGGTCAAACCAGAATCCTGACCCTCATTGGAAATGTTAAGAAGCTTTTATTTCCGCAAAAGGAGGACTAACTAAATATTGATGTATTTTTCTGTTGGGGTGCCTAAATTTATGCACGTACCTAAATATTGCACACTTTCTGTAAATGTAAAAGCTTCATTTCACGCCTCAAATATCACTGTGTTTGTCTGCTATATGATATTTTAACTGAAATTGCTGATCCAAACAACTAATTATTTATAAAGGAAAATCTTGAAAATGATCAGGGGTGCCCGGACTTTTGCATACCACTGTATCTGTTATGTACATTTTTCACTGTTTCACCAAGTGGGACAGTCGCCTAGCAGACACAGATGATGGAGCTGTGGTGGGAAAAAATATATTTTGGCACTTTGTAATACTGTATGCATAACCGCCATTTTTAGGACTGGAGGGTAACAGTATTGCCCAGACATAGGATTAGATAGCCTTGGCAGAGGTCTCCTCTATACTAGGTATGCTATTGTGTTACTTAATTCAGAAAGAAACCTTAGAAAATACTTATATAAATTAAAATTATTTTTGATGTAATGTTCCCATTATTTATGTTATGATTATACATGTAGAGGATAAAAATATACATAATGTGACTAACTAATTCAAAAAATGTCCATCTTGACTGTAACAAATGTTACGTTACCAAATGCTGTAGGAAAAAAACTGCATTTACTTTGAAAATGTATGAGAATGCAGACTCATTAGCAACTTAAGTGGGAGAAGGAAAGCCCCCACTAGTTTGCCAAATATGCACAACCGCCCAGGCTGTTATATTTAGCATGCACGCACGTTAAGGCTGTGCATGTGAGGGTGTGTGTGGGTGAATGGTGAATTTTTTAAAACAAATCCACCCAAATCCATCCAAGTTAAGTTGGCTGTTTGGCCTGTTACGCAGTTGGCCTCTTATTATGTAATGATACTGCAAATCTGACACGTTTATTTTGTTTTAGCTGGATTTATCAGTGTTGTTTTTGTAGTTGAAAAATTTGTATTTTTTTGTCCTTCTTTAAGGTGAGATGGTAATGGTTTAATTTTATTTGAACATGCATATACTGTAAATGACGTTGGAATACACCACTTAATACAAGTCAGTTCCACATGTCCAAAAGGAGTAGGAAGAAGCAAAGTTTATTTAATCCTATCCCTGTAGGTTTTCCCTTATTTCCATACATTTGTACACTTCCTGCAGTTAGTAAGTTAAAATGCAAAAGTAAGGTAATGTTGACAGTGTGTTAAGTAGTAGTCAATGTCCTCATCATGGTAAGGACAGCCACTGACCAATATTTTTTATTACTATAGTTTGCCCCACATTTTTATAATTATTTTGCTTTCTCAAACAGGCCATAGAAATCTTTCTTGTCCTTGAGGATGAATGAATAGACTCTTGTAGATGTGTTACTACTGTTCACAGCGAGAGGTGTTTGCAAGCTTCAAGAAATCAACTCCTCTCAATATGCGCTCTTTGCTTGTGTCAGATATTTTTCATTCATTGCCACAAAACACAGATTTTTTTTTACGTCACATTTGTCCTTGTGGCTTTGCATCTCTCTATGCATTGACTGACTAGACGCCAATAACCTGACGGTATGCTACTGTAATGAAGCGATTCTCGCGCATAGATAACTCATTGCATATGCACAGCTATGGTGTTTTCTTCAGTTCTGATGCATTTATGACATGTACAGTATTTTTATGCTTTCGTCCACATACCTGGGGAAAATCCGAAAGCTGGCTGGCAGGGTACATTGTGATTGTCTACACTCATTAATGGGACCATATTAGCTCTTTCTATTAGATGTCGAAACAACACACAAATACATATTAAAAACATTTTAGATAATGTCACTTTCAGTCAATATAAAGACATTTATTTAGCCTCTGTAAGTAAATAATACAATTTAATTATATTTTGGATTTATTAATTCAATATTTTTTGTGTCCAAATGTAGACTAACTGTTCCAAAAAAGTAAAGTACTTCATTATTAAATATTATTATTGTAACAATAGTAGTAAATATGAAACATATAGATTAATTCTGTTAAAAACAATATATAAATGTCATTACATAATCACAGAGGCAAAACTGAAATATGAAATCAGATAAATAAATCATGAAATGTTATGGGTTATGCATACACAGTTAAATGTTTATTAAAGACTTTTTTTTTTACTGTTCACAATCTAATTATTGGTCAATAAAATGTATTTAATGTTTTCACTCATTATTTTGTGCTTACATGATCTATTTGCCTTTATCTTTATTTTAGGCTTAAACCCTTCCATAACTATTAATGTGAATGCTAATAATACAATTTATATTAATTATAAATATTGTGTTGTTTTATGTTACATTTACTTTGTTTACATTACATTATGTCTATAGACTTAGTTATATTAATTTTATTATTTTATGTATTTCAAGTTTTTTATAACTATGCTGCAAAGTTGTAAACATTAAGTCCAAAAACATAGTGTACCTTTGCCCTTATAATAATGTATATTTGCACACACTAAATAGGGTATGTGTGCAAAGTATACAAATATCCATCAGATGAGTATAAAAGTATATTGAAAGTAAATGATAACTTCACTTAATATTATGTAAAACAATAGTCATACTCATATTTATTTATTCATTTGTTTATTGACATACTTGTTGCCAGTCTAACCCCTCCACCCACCTAGCCAGACACATGCATGTGGGACTTCCCCAAGACCCTGGTCATGCATGTGGAAATGAATTTTTTAAGGAACTCTCACTTCCTGGTGCTGCTTTCTTCTGCAAAATTATTGTCTCTCTGGTACTGTTGTTTGGTTGCTATTTTGTGTTCCTTCAACTCTCTGACACCATCTCCAGCCATGACTTTACCACAGCAACTACGCTCCGAGAGGTAAGTTTGTTCAAGTATACTCTTTTAACAGTTTGACCAAAAAACAAAACACAGAAAGATAATTTTATTGAATTGGCTGGAAGTGGGTTTTATAGTGTCTTGCTTTGCTCTGAATTGTCACAAAAATGTATTTTATTGTATCAGATGTCATAACACACTGCTTTTGTCCAAAAATATTGTTGCAAAAATATGTTTACAATGTAACATTTTAGTAGCTTTTTAGAATTTTAGAATTTTTCCGGGATAAAAAAAATACATACTTTTTTTAATTTAAAATGTGTGAGGTTAGTAGGGTCACATGACGTTCTAACTAATCTATTCCCAATGCAGTGACTTTGACCAGCTGCCACATAATGTCCCCATTAGCGCCACCATTGCGGATATCGACGAGAAAAGGGGCTTTATTGACTATTTTGTAAGTTATTATTTTAAGTAGTAAGTGTCTGCTGAGATTTGCAGGAAAACAAAATGTGCTCTGTTACAGAGGTTTGTTATCGAGGTGAAGACCAAAGGATGGAGCAAGTATCTAATCTACCGGCGCTACAGAGAGTTTTTCAGCCTCCATCAAATCCTGGAGTCCAGATACTCTCCGTTGGACCCGGACAGACCTTCACCCAACACCTGCGTGCTGCCCTCGCTTCCAGGTCAGCAACCATTGCAGGCTGCTGCAGACAAGGCGCATCTGGTGGCGATGCTTGTGTGTTCAAACAGAAAATAATCTGTTGTTTTAGAAAGACTCCGACTGACGTGTATTTCAGCAGCATTTCTAAATCGTGTTGTGTTCCGCTCGAGCAATGACTGACAGTTAGCTAAAACCTTGGCCTACATTCACACTGCTCTGCAGCATTCGGGCTTCAGTCAATACAATGACGTATGACTGCAACTTTCCTGACTTTGTGGCTTATTTTGAGTCATTCTGTTGTGTTTGTATTGTTAAAGGTGCGTAAATTTAGTTTCATTTGATTTGCAAATTAAATGAAATTATAATAATAATAATAATAATAATACAAATGCAAATTTTGTGCTTGGAGCTTATTCCAGCTGACTTGTGGCGAGAGGTGGGGTGCACACTGGATGGTTGCCAGCCAATTGCAGGGCACAGACAAACAATCATTCACGCTCACATTCATACCTATAAACAATTTAGAGTCTCCAAAGAACTTAACATATTTTTGGAATGTGGAAGTACCCTGAGGAAACCCACGCACGCACGAGGACAGCAAACTCCACACATTAATCACATCTAATTACATGGAATGAAATTGGATACAAATTTAAATTGAATAAAAATGTAATTTAAAAACGTAATTATTATCCAAAATGCTGCCTATTCCTGTTAGCATTAGTACCTAATGACTGAGTTGTGTCAATGCTAAGGTAGTGTTAATATGACTTTTATTATTAGTGGATTTGTTGAAGCTGGTAACAAATTACATACTGTAAATGCTTCAATCAACACCTCTCGTCTATTAACTCCTGAGGCCCCTTATAGTCGCTGGGAGCGTGGTCTTCAAAAGCAAAAGCCACAAATTTACAGCTGTGACTGTAAACAACGGCCTGGTGTAGTTTTTTTTTAGTTAACACTGTAAGATGGCAGCAGCTGCATTTGAAACCTGCATCTACCACTGCACACACTTTAAATTTCGACATTAGTTCTGATGCTGCTGTGTTGTTCAAAATACATGTCAATAAATGAACTACAGTTTCACTTTTTCATGCATACCAAATAATTTTAAAGTTTCATTTATGGTATGTAAGTGCTGTTTTTATTATGTAAGTATTTTTTTTACTAGATGAGTCAAATCTTTTTCGGTTCCCACATTATTATAAAACTGTTTTAAACATTGCTGGTGGTTTATGCACCAGCGTGGGTTCATATGTGACATGACTCATCTTCCTAATCTCCGCCTGCTATTACATTACATACAGATTTTTGCATCTACATGGTTAAAAAATAGAAATGTTATTTTGGATTTTACAAATTGTATGCATCTCTTTTGAGTGCATTTTCCTTGACCGCTATGTTCCTGTTCACCGACATTGACTACATTAGCATTTCATCAGCATTTCCTCTTGCTGAACGAAAAAAAAAAAAGTTTCCTGAAAACTTTTGATTTAGTGTCTGCCACGGAGAAATCTGCTGCATGATATTGGAGCTGTTGGGTATAATCATCAGCTCATCAGGTTGGAGAGGAAAGTGATGGGAGACAGAAATAGGAGACTGTAGGGGAAAAAAGACAAAAAAACTATATGTACTGTCTCCTGAGGACGCTTTAAAACAAGTCATTTGCTTGGTTCACTTATTATCATATATTCTCTTGAGATATTACACAAAAAATGAGGGAATATGGATCTGAGTTAGTTTTTGGTTTGGAGTGGACGAGAGCAAGAGGAATAATACGTGAGAGTAGGGCCGAGGGTCATTAAGGTTATGCTAAATTTGAATTAGATGTTTTTAGATGAACTGTGGACTGATTTAGACAGCACCTCTTATCTGTCTGAAGTTAGGAGTCCTTCGGGTTTGACAAAATACGGTAAATACAGACCTGTAAAACACAGGGCACTCACACTCCACAAGTCACTTGCATGTCAGGAACCTATAGAACATTTTTCACTGTTTATTTTTGCTGTAACTTTTCACTAACAATTTTCCCGGCAATTTGGTTATGAGGTGCACATGCCCCATTTTTGGTTACAAGCTCTCCAAGGATATCTTTCTATGTTGTCGGGAAGTGGCATCTGTCCATCCATCCATCTATTTCTGCTCATCCAGAGTCTAAGCAGAGAAACCCAGACTTCCCTTTCCCCGAGTACTGCGTTCAGTTTTTCCCGTGGATCCCAAGGTGTTTCCAGGGCAATGTGGTCTGTGTCTTCCTCGAGGACATCCAACTTGGCAGGATGCTTAGAATCCAATTACAGCTAGTTACATATGTGTCAAACTCGTGCCATGGAGGACCGAGACACTGCAGGTTTTTTCACCAACCAGTTTCTCCAGTAGGTCCCCCCAATTGATGAGCGCCTTCCCTCAAATCAAAAGAGGTGTTGATCATTAAATCACCTGCTTTAGTGACCAGCTGGAAAGAAAACCTACAGGGTCTCGGCCCGCCATGGCACGCGTTTGAGACCCCTGAGCTATTAGTACCTGCTTTGGAGTTGTGTGCTGTAGAAAAGGGCCAGTAGCTGGTAGCTAGCTGCATCTGTGGAGCATCCATTGTAAGAGCAATTAAAATAGCTTTGACTGACACTCTCAGCGAGAAATTGATTGTGTTTTCATGGCCATCAGTTTCCACTGACTGTGTGCTGACGTGCTTCTCCTGTGTCTCTAGGTAAAGTGTTCATCGGCAACAAGCGGGAGATTGCGGAGAGCAGAATCCCGGAGCTCAACACGTACATGAAGGTAATCATCTGAAGCAAAGTCTTCATGCGCTCGCTCAAACATGCAGCCTAAGTGGGCTGAGTGATGCTGTAGGTGGATGGAGCCGTGACTTGCACGTTTACTTGGGCAACAGTTTGCAGATGAAGCTGCTGCTCACGTAGGCGTCTTCTCTTCTCTGCGCCTGTTGCCCACATCACTGTCTGACTGACAGTATATTGTAGTTGTGGGACTTTTGACATGTTGCAAGCAAAAAAAGTGTTGTGCCGTAGCCAAAAAGCACACCACCATCTCTCGCTCCTGCTCCCACTCGCTTGCCTCGCTTTTGCCGCAACCTACGTGCTTCTAACTCGCCTTCGGCATCTCTTTCCACCTTGCTCGTCCCTGCTGATCACCTCATTTTCCTTCAGTCCTCATGGGTCTATCACCGTCCTACTGCTCCCTACTCTCTCCTGCAGAGGCTACTAGGTCTGCCGACGTGGTTGCTGCTGGACGAAGACCTCAGAATGTTCTTCTACCAGACAGAGATGGACAGCCAACAGCAGCCTCGAGCTCTCAGGCGTCTACGCCCACCCACCCGCAAAGTGTAAGCTCGCCTTGTCGCCATGTTTAAGTAAGCGCCACTGGTTTCAATCAGGGGTTTTCAAAGGGTGAGTGGTTTTTTAAAATTTAAGAAAAAGCATAAAACTCTTCATAATATACTTCAGAACATTGGTTATTAGAGGACTCGGGAAGAAACCAGTCATCCACCTCTGGATCAAACAGTGATCCATGGGTGAATCACTGTTCCTTTTTTCCACAGAGGGCCGCATACTTAAAATATTAAAGTATGTGGGGGGGGGCACTTTGACATTTTTATATATATTTTAAAGTATTATATTTTCTATAAATTATTATAAATTCTATAAAAAAAAACTTTATATACTAAATATGGATACTAAATATTTATATACATATAAATATTTATATACATTTAAAGCTTTGCGTTAATAATTGTCAGCTTTTTTTCTTTATGTTTTTCCTTTTTACTATATTCTTTCCATTGTCTTAACATGCCAATAATAGATAAAACAATAATACGATAATAGAGAAAACATTAGTAGATACACCAATAAAAAAAACAATAATAGATATAACATAGCTGTGGGCTGCAATTTGCCCCCAGGCAGCACTTTGGACACCCCTGAAAACAGTCAGAGGGTGATTGTGAGTTTTGTGAACAACTATGTGACCATAGGCGAGGGTAGGAACATAGATCGATCGATAAATTGAGAGTTTTTGGCAGCTTCTCCACCTCGCGCATTAGCTTAGACTCCTTCCCCACCAGAGAGGTGACATGCCACGTACCAAGAGCTAGCTTCTGTAGATGACTATCAGCCGCCAAGGCCCCCGCCCTCGGCCGCCACCCAGCTTGTTCTGCACTACAGTTTTGCACAGGACTCCTTTGGCCCCTCCCACAAGTGGTGAGCTCATCGGAGGGGGAAGGCCACATTGGTGAAGACTCAGCCACCAGACGATCGCCAATCGTGCCTCTAATCCAGGCCTGGCTCCAGAATGGGGCCCGAGTGATCCGCATTTGGGGAGGGAACAATAAGTCAATTTTTCTTTCTCATCTCATAAATAATGTAACAAGTCCAAGATGTATTGCAATTCCAGTAGCCCTAACGCTATACCAATAAACACCATAACATTAGGTACACTTAGACAATATAATGAGATCCAATTGATCGCCAAAGTTCTATCACCACGTTTCCTCATTTGAATGAATTCAAAGACCTGGACTTACCAGTGTGTCTCTGTTTTTTTTGTTTTGTTTTTGTTCCTGCAACAGCCCCTGCAGTTTCTAAACTATAAGCCGTAGTACTGTAGTTGGGACTGCTCTTTTTTAACTGATGTCATCTCAATAATATATAAATTTATAAGTGGCAGAGGCGTTTCCTCTTTCATGATGACACTTCAGTCCGCCCGATTAGCTCATTTAGTGTTTCACCAGAACATGTGCTAAGCTGGGAAGGGGAAGAGTAAATTATGCAAAAATTGACTCTCATTACTTCCCCTTTTCAGTGCATTGCCTTTGTTCACATGCACCTTTCCATTGTTGTTGTTAGCTGTATTAGCTGTAATGTCACAATAAGTTCAAACTTTTTATAAGGCTGCGCCTCGTTTTTTAGCCGTTAAAGTCACTGAGGCTTATTTTGGATGTATTATTTTTGTAGTATTTATTATTGATGGACAGTATATTGATTAGAATGATTTTCAATAGTAGAGGCCTGCATGAATGGAGCACAGCTTCTCAAGTTGCCATGTATTACTCCATTAGACAGCAAGCTCTTTTATACCGAATCAGCTTTTTGACACTACTTGCAGGTTGCAGTCATGTACTGTAGTGTGCTTTGTTTTTCACTCCATTGCTTCCAAATGCAATTAGCCAACAAACAATTTATACTAATGACTTATTATGCCACGCTATACTAAGCTGATTTTATAGTGAGTTTTAAGTGTCTTTTCACTCCTAAAGGGTCGCTGACCGATTAATCAACTTTGCTTAAATACATTCTTTATTGTTGGGAATTAGTATTATTTTTGCATTGCAATGTGTGTTATTTTCCTAAAATACCCACAATACACTCTGTTTCTTTTAACAGTTCTAGTAGTAGTAGTTCATTGTCACGTTTTTGTTGTCTTTTAGGAAGACGGTCAAACCAAAGACAGACCTCTTCTCCTCTCCCAGGGCAGAGGTTTGTGTGCTTCTGTTACTTAACTTTTTGTTGTTGTTTTATATAGTTGCTATGGTTACAAATCTCCATTTTTGGCCAGTAACAGCGCAAAATGTGTATGCATGACACTGCGTGGTGTGACTACAACTCATTATTGTCAGGTTCACACCATTCTTGTACTCAACATGGCCCACCATGTTGACACCACACCCACACAACCAGTAAAATGAAAAAAAACAAAAAAAAAACTCATTAACACTTCTTTTTGTCAGTTAAGTGTAATGTTAGTTTATTCTTGTGTTGCCTCCACTTTGACCTACCTCAATTCATGGAATCACAGCAAAAGACTATAAAATGGGCAGTTTCTTCTATTTTTCCAATTCAAAAAGTTGGAGGCCGGGTGGAACCAGAGTTGCCTGGGAACGGACCAGCTTCATTTTCCATTGTCCTGTAGAGCTGTGTCATTACGTCATAGGTGTTACACCTCTAATCAGGAAGTAACAGGAAACTTTAAGTGTTGACCCTTTTATAATCAAAACACACAACTCACTGTAGTCCTTGACACTACACACTATTTAAAGGTAAAAATATAAATATATAAATATGAAGGTTTAAGGTGCAGAATGTAAAATGTTTTAACATAAAGATTGTATATAATGCAGGCTTTGGGTTTGTGAGTAGCTTGCAGCGACGGGAGAAGGATCCATTTCATCACTACTGTTGAAATGGTGTCAACATTAATTCATTCAACAGAAGTCACCCAAAACGATGCTGTGAACAATGAATTAAACATACACAACTTACGGGCGCCCAGGCATGTCTGACTTGTGCCTGGGTCGTCTTCTTAGATGGCTTCTGAGTTATTTTGAAATAAGTTATTCTTTATTTTTTTCATTTGGTTATTTATTTGCTCAAAAAGTCCTAACAAACACTGTAGCAGCCATCTCACCTCTGATGCATTCCAATATTGACTGGGTTCTTGTCGCCGTTTTGAATTTCTCCTTTTCTTCTTCCATATGTGCAAGAGACAGCCGGTTTCCTCCCCCATGTCCATGTTTTTGGAGCATTTACATTGGTTGCGTTTGTAATGTAATGTAATTAAGACAGAGGTAATTCATAAATTTTTTTTAGGTTAACTCGCCCACATCAATATGAAAACAGTTCACCCACTCTGCCCAGCAATCCTTTGGAGCCAGAGTTGAACCAAAACATACCCCTTCAGTTCAAACCAATTGTTGAACCTTGACANTGAAAACAGTTCACCCACTCTGCCCAGCAATCCTTTGGAGCCAGAGTTGAACCAAAACATACCCCTTCAGTTCAAACCAATTGTTGAACCTTGACATTGGAAAACCAAAGCTCTGAGAACCAGCTTCAAAAAAGCTCCAAACCAGTCACAGTGGAATGAGGGTACTGTATGTATGTGTGGCAATTGCATGTTCTTCCCATGTGTGCGTGGGTTTTCTCTGGGTACTCTGGTTTTGTCCCAAAAACATGCATGTTAGGTTAATTGGCGACTCTAAATTATCACTAGGTGTGAATGGTTGTTTGTCTATTTTTGCCCTGCAATTGACTGCCAACCAGTCCAGGGTGTACCCCACATCTAACTAAACTTAACTGGGATAGGTTCCAGCATACTCCCACAGCCCTAGTGAGGATAAGCGAAATAGAAAATGGATGGATGGATCATACAAGGCTTTAGGTCTCTTTTACTTACAATATTATTCTGGACTCAAAGGCCACAAAATTAAATAATGAAATACATTTCAATAGCTGCATCAAAAAATCAGCCTGTTGAAATATAATAATGCTCAGTTTAGATAGACACCCTCATAAAGTTATTCATTTAACGTGCTTGGGAATGTAATGCCAATCCTTCACTCATTCATTCATTCATTTTCTATACCGCTTATCCTCATTAGGGTCACGGGGATGCTGGAGCCTATCCCAGCAGACTTTGGGCGAGAGGCGGGGTACACCCTGGACTGGTTGCCAGTCAATCGCAGGGCACATATAGACAAACAACCAGTCACACTCACATTCATACCGATGGACAATTTAGAGTCACCAATTAACCTGACATGCATGTCTTTGTAATGTGGGAGGAAACCGGAGTACCCGGAGAAAACCCACGCACGCACGGGGAGAACACGCAAACTCCACACAGAGATGCCCAACGGAGATTTTCTTCCAGATCTCTTGACTGTGTGGCCAATGTGCTAACCACTCAGCCACCGTGCGGCCCCCAATCCTTTACTTTTTTTCTATATTTTGTTCTCTTACAGTGGTATTCCAAATAGTATTAAATGTTGTTTTTTCTCAAAGTTTTACACAAAATACTTCATTATGACACACTAAAGATATTCATCCATTCATTTTCTATGCCGCTTATCCTCATTTGGGTCACAGGTATGCTGGAGCCTATCCCAGCTGACTTTGGGCGAGAGGCGGGGCACACCCTGGACTGGTCACCAGTCAATCGCCGGGCACATATAAACAAACAAAGACATACAACCATTCACACCTATGAACAGAGTCGCCAATTAACCTAACATGCATGTTTTTGGAATGTGGGAGGAAACCGGAGTACCCAGAGAAAAACCCACACACGCACAGGGAGAACATGCAAACTCCACACAGAGATGCCTATTGGAGATTCAAACCTGGAACTTCCTGACTGTGAGGCCAACATGCTACCCATTTAGCCATCGTGCGACCACACTAAAGATATTATGTTCTAAAATTTATTAAAAATAATAATAATAAAAAAGATATTTAGGTCATTGCGATGATATTGAAAGCTGTGAATAATAAACATGCTGAATCAATTAGGCTCAATCAGAACTGAGCAATATTGTTATTTTCACAAGATCATGTAATGCACAACCTAAAGAGATCCAATTGAGCAAGATAATAGTAAAGATAATAATGCTCAGTTTTTGGTTTACATCCAAGAATGTAATCACAACACTTCGCTTTTTCCTACATTTTGCTTTCTTTCAACCAAATTCAGAATGCCAAAACAACAGTATTACATCTAGCCGTGTTTTACTTTGGTAGTCAAAGCTGAGTATAATAAACATATTGTTGAATCAATTTTTGCATATTAGTATTGTTATTATCTTTGAGGTCTTTTTTTACCGTTTTCGGCAACAGTTATCAACAAAAATGACTTCATTGACACTGTTTGTACATAAGTGTGACCGTGTGCACAGGCTGACTTTGTGGCTACAATACTACAGGTGAAGTATTGCTGCAGCTTTTGATCTACTCCTGCCTTACCCCCTCGTAGGAGAAGCACTTAACTTCTCTGAAACTCTTGCGGCACAGAAATGAATGCACTTAAACACACAAGCGTCTGCACACTCCAGTTGTCTTTCATGGGAAAACTAAAGTCAGCCTCTCTTCCTCCCACACAGCAGTGTAATCTACCCGCGATGCTGCCAGCCTACTCAACATTTTATTTTAGCTCGGAGAACTGAGTGCTTCTCAGCGGGCTTCTCCGTGTTAGTGCTCGTCCTGCGTTGTGTTCTCTCAATTATAGAAAACAGACGTTGAATAACCAAAGAATGCCCTGAGGAGAGCAGGGAGGAGGTACATGTCACCTCAAGGTGGTGCAAGAATGAGCGTTTGCATTTGAGCCGAGCACTACTGTTTCACTACATTACGGTTCATTGTGGTAACCTCTTGTATTAACTTTCTATTGTAATTCGCCCAAGTTGCAAATCTCTGTCGCTGAACCATCCTGGACTCATGATCTTGGGAGAAGACTTTACCAAGTTTACGGTTCAGAAATCTTGAAAAGGTGCTACCACAAAATTCAAGGACACATTCTTCAAGTTCAGAGTTTACAGAGGCCAGCTAGTACTAATGAAACCTGACACTTGAGGGGTTCTTGCAGCAGACTATGCGTGATGAACCCAGGGAGCTGATGTGACCCTAGCACATCTGGAGGCTGGACACGATGGGCAGGGCAAATTGATCATCGGCCTGTGATGATACCAGAACTTTCAGGTAGCCTGGTCTATAGGGCCTGGTGTGGTCTGGGTGCCTAGGACCTAGCAATTGAAGTGGGCCAGGCAGGGGCGATGATCTCAGGCACCTCAGATGGCCTGGCAGGGTTTAATGTTTTAAAAACATTTTTTTTAATTTACCTAAGATATGAGGCGGCCTAGGGGTACAGATGATGGGCCCAAGAATTTGAGTTATACAAGGGCGATGATCTTAGGGACAGAAAGTGATTCTAGGACTTGATGTGTTCTAGGGACAGAACAAGAATAATGGACCCAGAAACCTCATGTGGCCTGCCAGGGTAAGATGACCCTGAGATCTGAGGCAGGAACCAGTGGCCAGGTTGCGCTAATAGATAGGGAGAATCTCATGACCAGAAATCCAGTGCTAGGATCCTGCAGTGACAGAAGGAGACTTCAGGATCTTATTTAGAACAGGAACATTAGGCTGGACCAATTGAATGGCTGTATGTGTCATTGGCACAATACTAATACATTAGGGGCTTCTTTTTAAACAAAGTCTTAGTGTAGTGGTTCAGAAGGTAGTTAGTCTTCTTGCTGGTCTGATCTTTTTGTCACTGTGTGTCACTCAGAATGTAGAAATCACCATGGTGTTTAGAGTCCCAGGGGTCTCATTAACTCCTCCTGTCATATTATACAGTACATTTATTCATTTTTAGTAGATTCCTGCCTCTGTAAAAATGTTATCGCTGCTCCCTCCCTGCACATCCTCTTAACAACGTCAAAACTGTGAGAATTCTTTTCACTTGGTGCTGTAACCATGGAAACCTGGCTCATCGTTTGGAGCTGGCCTGAAGGTAGTTGGGACCCAACAATCCAGCTGTAGACAAAGCTCCATTTGAGAGCCTCAGTGTAATAGTACAGTATGCTGCTTTTCACCAAGGGCACTTCTCTCCCTCACTCCTTTTTGCTTCTGCTCATCAACTGGCGGAGGCTGTTACATACTCGTTAAGGCCGGGGTCATCTAATTGCACAGGATGATTGCTCCTGCAGGGCTGAACCCAGTGGTCATTTAGAGTCTTTACGTATGCAAACGAGCTTCACACAACTGTTAAAAAACTCCTTTGTTGTCCATTATGTCCAAACTGATCTTGTTACAGTCAAGCTTGTTTGCAGCATAATGCACCTGATTTCTTGTACACATCCATCACTCACTCATACTGTATTGCATAACCTCTACACTACATTTGGTATGATTGATTTGTTTCCGACATGCTGAAAAAGTTACTTTAAGGAGCATCACATGTTTACATTTGCACATTTCAACATGTCTGAAAAGGAGTATTTTAGAAGCAGAGCTTATCGAGTTTACTGATAATTCCCCATATCTTTTACATGTTGACACTTGCAACACTTTGCTTACATTTTCTCATTTACATTTTGTTCACTACATATGTTAAAAGAAGGAAGGCGCAATGTTGGGGAAAGGGAAGGAGTACAATTGTGATCAAATAAGATTCAAATTTAATCAAAGTAAAAAAATAATTTTGTTTTCAAGTTCAAATAAATGTTCAGTAATAAAATGGAAATAAGTGAAGATATTTCAATAAATAGAAAATGGATACATTAGAATAAATGGGGACATTAAATGAGTTTAAGTAAAACAGGACATTGACAATAAATATAAATAAATATCAGAGTAAAACTTTTTACTCGATTGCATAATCCGTTTGTGACTGGCAAGCAACCAGTTCAGGGTGTCCCCCGCCTCTCGCCTGAAGTCATCTGGGATAGGCTCCATCATACCCCGAGTCCCTAATGAGGATGAGCAGCATAGAAAAAGGATGGATGAATAATTTGTGGGTAATTTCTGGATGTTAAGATCAAAAAGAAATGTATTACTTAATATCATCTATGTTGGTATTGTAGTGTATCAAGTCGGTGAGTTGTTTTCTTTCCTTGTAGTTGAGATGATGTTATTTACAGTATTCATCCAGTTCCTTGATCACTTTGAAGACAAGTACTTTTGCTTTCTCCAGTCCTTCATTTAACTCCATGTAGATTTTGCAGTTGCCAACTGCTTTGAATTTTCTCATGTTTTCTTAAGTAACAGTCTTTCTTGGCAGTGTTGGTGTTGTGTTTGTCGGACGCTCATTCAAGTCGACATTTCATGTTACTTCTCGGCCCCACGACAGCTACCTTGTGTTTTTTTTTATGTCTTTATGATGCGACACGTGTGGTGTTGTTTTTCCTGCCAGACATCAGAATGCATGTAATGATGTTGTGACGTCCACCTCCACTCACTCGCCTTGATGGATGGCAGAACATCATCTTGTTCTCCTGCGTTATTAGCTACCCTGGCCTTAGACCTGTGTGTATTGTTGACACCCAGTCACAATCACTGTTCATGAGTGTGCTCTCTGAATTTGGAATCATAATTTCTCCACATCCATCCATTCATCCATCTTCTATGGCTCTTATCACCATTAGGGTTACAGGGGTATGCTGGAGCCTATCATTTGCTATTTAATGTGATTATTTTTTATCATTTTGCTTCTTTCTCTTCCAGACTGTCCATTTGTTTATGACTCACTAACGTCTCATTCTAAACTGTTTATAAAACATGCGTTTTAAGTTTTGTTATGTTATATGTATTGTGCTGTTTATCTCCTATTTTGTTCAACTTGCCTCCCATTTTACAAATTTATATTTGTACTATTAAATAAACACTGTTTCTTCCTAAAACCTTTTCTCGGACAGGTTGAAAATTGTAAATATGTGATGTACTTTTTAACAATTGTTTTTTTTCTTTAACTGGCTTGAACCCTAATCACAGTGTTTTATTTTTTTCAATTAAAACTGTGAAGACAATTTTTAATATGTTTATCACCATTCACATATTCATATACAACAGAACAAAGCAAAACAACCAAGAAGAGAAGGATTATTGCTTCAGTGTCAACTGTGCTCATTCTCCTGCGCAACATTTTCTACATAGCTGCCCACGGAGCCACACCACAACAAAATGTATCCCTGAAGTTGTACTTTCTTAATTTATTGTGTGTTGGTGTGTATTATGTGTCCTGTTGGCAGAATCAAGATTATCTCCAAGGACTATTATTCCAGCCTCCTTATTCTTTTAGGCTGTGTTCCAATAATGTTTAAAGAGGTAGGCAGCACTTGGTGTGGACTTTGGTGCGGTTTGTTTAGCATTCACACTGACATTTTTGTCACGGGACTGAGGGCTGTACAGTAAAGAACACGTGCAAAAAGTAAGGATTCAATTGGAACGCTTTTTTAAACATATTACATGATGTAACTCAAACCAAAGTGTCATCTTTTTTGTTAATTGTTTTCGTATTTCATAAAACGGCTCTAAAATACAGTAATGTCTCATTTATCCCAGTTATCTGACCCGACCGTGATAAGTACATTTCCGTGAAGTAGGATTCCTTATTTCTAAATTGAATAGTTTTGTACTTAGAGCATAGAAATGACCTTCAAAATATAGTTGTTTTTTTTACCGTTTTAGAGCCCCCTGGACATTAACTAACACCCCTATAGTCATCTTAGCACTTGTATTACCCAATGCAGTAGACTATTAGGGGTATATAAACCATATTGTCCTTTAAGCCTCAAAGTCAAGCAACAATTAAGTATTGAATAACAAGCCATTTCTGCAAATATGGTGCCTCATGTAATTAATACTTTACACAGGGAGATGTTGGACATCTGTAACTTTAATCTTAGCATTTGTGTTACAATACAAATTGTAGGAATTTATAGACTTTCAACCAGTATACATACAGCAGCCAGTCAGTCCACAAGCAGCATATACTAGCACCGATGCCTTGCTTGACCAAGTTTGAGGTGGCATCAGATGATGTGGTGGATTGTCAAAACACCACTAATGGTGAGGAGGGTAGCGGCATACAACACATTGCTCAGGAAAAAATGCACCACTAGTAGATAGATATGACCTGAGAATACAATGACCTGGATGAATGATAATATTCACAAGCATGATAGATTAATTGATAGACATTTTGATGAGCTGTTATTGTGGAAACAGGGGTCTGACAAATTCTGAGCCTGTTGATGTCATAATATGCACATAGGATGAATAAATTTACTGGCATCACAAACTTTTGGTTATACCAATGATTTTTCTAATTAACAGTATGCCTTTATCTCTAACCATTTTCAAGCTATAACCTTTTGACAAAACTGAAAAAAACTCTGCCGCCTAAAAGGATAAGACCTAATTAAGACTTGTGCTCATGTGTGTTGCTGTAAATCGGGGGCCGAAGTGGCTGGTGGACAGGAAGTAATGACATATTTTGGCGTGGGTTTCCACAGCGCCAGTAGCCCATGTTTTGACTAGGGATTGTTGTGCCTGTTGTGTAATATACAGTAAAGTGGTGTGAAAAAAGTGTTTTCTTTATGATTTCTCATTGTTTGGCGTGTTTGTTACACTTAAATGTTTCTGATCATCAAACTAGTTTAAATATGAATCAGTGACAACACAACTGAACACAAAATGAAGTTTTAAATGAAACTTTTTATTATTAAGGGGGGAAAAAAAACTTAATAAGGGAGAACAATTTGCCTGAAAAATCTTGATGGTCCCTACTAGGGGTATCCGATGCCGATATGTAGTATCTCACCGATATTGCCCAACTTTCAATTTCCGATTCCAATATCAACTGATTCCGATATGTGTAACATCACATATCTCCTATCGTGGAATTAACACTTATCTGTTGTGTAGCTAATGGTGATATGGTATATGCAGTACTACCCAGAAAATTTAAATGTCCTTCTTAAAAGGTGAATTTCACATATTATATATTCGATTAATATGCAAATCAATATATTTCAAGTTTTTTATCTTTGGATTTTGCTGATCAGGTCTTGCAGCTTAAAAAGAAATTCTAATTTTATGAGTTAACGGGTTTGTGGTTTTTATAAGATGAAAGTCTTAATCAGCAAAGTTAAAACAAGGAGCTGCTTGAGATATGTCAATTTGCGTGTAATGGCTCAATAAAATTGGTTGGTTCATCTTTTATGTTAAATTGCCAAAATAAAACAACCTTTACTTGGTATTCAAATTTTTCGGGTATAACTGTATATTGTAATATATAAATATTACATTATATTGTATTATACGTATTTTATTATGTTATATGTTTTGCCTACGTAGAGCATTTTTCATGCTGAAACCAACTTGGGTTCTGCAGCCAATAGACAATGATCCAAAACACACCAGTAAGTCCACCTCTGAATGGCTGAAGAAAAACCAAAGTTAATACTACACTGTGGCCTAGTCAAAGTCCGGATCTCAACTCTATTGTGATGCTATGGCATGACCTTAAAAAGCCGTTTCATGTTGGGAAACATGAATTACAACAATTCTGTAAACATGAGCAGGCTAAAATTCCTCCACAGCGCTGTAACAGACTCATTGCAAGTCAACGCTTGATTACAGATGTTGCTGATAATAACCAGTTATTAGGTTTAGGGGGCAATCGCTTTTTTAGACATGACCATGTAGGTTTGGATTTTTTTCTCCCTAAGAAAAAATACAATCTTAAAAGTTTCATTTAAAAACTGCATTGAGTTGTGTTGTCATTGAGTAGTATTTAAATTTGTTTAAGTGTGACATACAAGCAAAATAAATAATAAGCATAAAAGGCAGGGAGTACTTTCAATATTAGTGCAGAACTGCCTGTACAAATTTATCCAACTCTTGAGCACACTTGTATGCCTCACAACTCTCCATTTTGTTGTATTTTCCTGGTTTCAGTTTTGAGTTCAGTCTGTACAGTACAAAATAATATCTGTTTCTCAGTGGTATAGTAATAGTAAATCGGTGGGTGGGGTGGGGGTGGGTTTTAATCAACATTTCCGCTAAAATAACTGAGAACCACTGCATTACAGTAACATTACTGATATCTAGTAGCCCGATAGAATATTACATGTGGTCACAGCCTCTTTGAATGCATCTTCTGAATGCCTTATATTTATATTTTTATATCTTTTTCAAGAGCATCATCAGAAAGAGAGACCGGACTAGAGAGACAGCACTTCCAACGCTGTTTCGCGTACATCTTTGTCATTTCTGCTTTGCTTTCAATGTCATTTTAACACTGGTCTAGGTAGTATTCACGCTTGAGCTCAAGTGAACTGAACCGCGCCAGAGTTCACTTGCAGTTTGGTGCACATTGATCACATTAACTGTACTAGCAGAACTTGCGCACCAGTCCCAGCATCAGTTCCTTTGACTACACCCCTCAATTTGCCATGAGTGCACTTTGTCACCTAAAACTACCCAGAAGTGCATTTACTAACCGGGTAAATGGTGCATATTTTGTCTCTACTTTCTTATTATCATGGAATAATCTGCAATTTTTAACACTTTAAAACATATTTTGGCTATTTTTACGTCCTTGTGTGTGCAGTGTTTTTCAGTCATTGTATTTTAATTCCAATAAAATTAAATACTGAACAAAGGAGACATTTGCGTGCATTTTCCCCCAGGGTGCAGCCCCTAAATCATTGATAAACTCTCAATTTTTAATCTTAATGTGGTCATTGTATTCATCAAATGTTGCCTATTACATATAACTTGAAGTATTCATCAGCTCCCACCTGTTTACTAAAATGTATTATTATTATATTATATCATCTATTGTTTTATTGCCTCACTGCACCCTCAAATTTCAGGCCATTTGATGTCATATTTAGGTTTATCGGAATGTCTGCTTCCACATCAACAAACACATATGAAAAGTATCATTAATTGTTTATAGAAGACACTGGCACACAGACAATCACATACTACAAAAAGTGTTTTTTTAAATGAGATGAGTATAAGATACTCTCCTGCTGTCACTCACCGCACATCGTCCCTTGAAGTTGATCCCAATCTCCTCACTTGCTGCGATCCAAGCGGACAGCAAAGGCAGCAGTGATCTATCAGCTTTGCACCTCTGCGTAAAAATTTCACTATACTCCTCCTCTTCTTCACCTCCCTCCTACTGGCTCCTTGTTCTTTTTTTGGCCGTTGCTCTGCCTCTGTTGCGCTCATTGCACCTGATGTGACGATGATGCGCCGTGCATCGCTAACTCGACAACACTCATTAGGTCCCTCTGCGCTCTCATCTTTAAAAAGGTGGTCCAGATGAGAGAAGCTGCTCGCATGTACTGTACGTCTTTTCATCGGTGATCACCAACCAAAACACTGTTTCTCCCTTAGGAAATAATACAAATGGCAGTCATATACAAGTGTAAAAAGAAGGTAATATTAGCAAATTAAAAACAGCAACATATTCTCCTCAAGAATGTAGGCTGTAAAAGAAATAAAAATGTCTGGTTTTACTTGAATACCAAAAACCTAACGCAAAGATGGCTCACACTGTGCCTCATGTATGCATTACTTTCTTACTTGTATACAAGTGTAAAAGGAAGTTAGCCACTGTGAAAACTGTGAGAAAAAGTGTACCTCACCTAAATGTCTTTCTCTCCAGGCAATGTTTGACTTTTGCGGCAGCAGCAAGGCGGAGTTGAACCTAAAGAGAGGAGACTTGATCTTCCTGCTTCATCGAGTCAACGCCGACTGGCTGGAGGTAAGACTGACAATCAAGAGAGGAGCAAATTTTGAGGTCTTCCACGCCTGATTAACAGCTGTTGGAAAGGAAGGTGTTCTCTCACTGGGTGGGTGTTGGTACCGAATGTTTCATACTGAAAAATCCCATTAGAATACATGTAAGGTTAGACCCCTTTAAAGGTGTTAACACTAACACAAACGTTAACGCCAGAGAAGCCCTGTTATGTTGACCCCCCTCGGGCTGGCTAACTGACGTCAACAAGCGGTTGTTGACAAAACCGAAACCAAAGCAGAAACTAGCCATGGATTGCACTTTTACTTGTGACTTTACCCAGAGAATAAACATTTGTTCACATTGTTTTCTTTCATTTGTGCATATGTATTAGATTCATTAGGTGCAATTACTTTTTCACACAGCGCTATGTGGGTTTGGATTTTTTTCTCCCTAAATAATAAAAAAAAACATTTAAAAGCTGAATTTTGTGTTTACTTGTGTTATCTTTGACCAATATTAAAACGTGTTTGATGATCAGAAACATTTTGTGTGTCAAACATGCAAAAGAATAAAAAGTCAGGAAGGGGGCAAATACTTGTGTGTGTGTATATATCAGAATCAGAAAACCTTTATTGCCATTGTAAGTGAACAATTCACAAACTAGGAACTTTCTTTGGCGACTCAGTGCAACGTAGAATTCTAAGTAAACATAGAGTATTAAATAAACATAGAACTAACTAAACATAGAACCTGAGTAAAAAGTTGAAATCACTGATAAGTAAAGGCATGAGA
>QODF01000163.1:1193046-1210852 GCA_024372805.1 Oostethus manadensis | reverse complement strand
GGTTGGGCAAACTCCCACATACCCTCGAGTACCCTTGCAAGGGTGTAGAGCTGGTCCAGTGTTCCGCGACCGGGACGAAAACCACATTGCAGCTCCTCTAACCGAGGTTCGACTAACGGTCGTACCCTTCTCTCCAGCACCCTGGAGTAGACTTTCCCAGGAAGGCTGAGGAGTGTGATCCCCCTATAGTTGGAACACACCCTCCGGTCACCCTTTTTAAAAATGGGGACCACCACCCCGGTCTGCCAGTCCAGAGGTACTGTTCCTGACTTCCATGCAATGTTGTAGAGGCGTGTCAACCAACACAGTCCTCCAACATCCAGAGCCTTGAGAAATTCTGAGCGGAACTCGTCTACCCCCGGAGCCTTGCCACTTGGGAGTGATTTAACTACCCCAATTACCTCAGCCACGGTGATAGAACTGTCCACGTACGTATCCTCAGACTCTGCTTCCTCTAAGGAAGGTATGTCAGTGGGATTGAGGAGGACCTCGAAGTATTCCTTCCACCGACTATATGAATCCCATTGAGATGCTGTGGCATGACCTTAAGAAGGCGGTTCATGCTAGAAAACCCTCAAATAAAGCTGAATTACAACAATTCTGCAAAGATGAGTGGGCCAAAATTCCTTACAGAGCGCTGTAAAAGACTTGTTGCAAGTTATTGCAAACGTTTGATTGCAGGTATTGCTGCTAAGGGTGGCCCAACCAGTTATTAGGTGCAGGGGCAATTACTTTTTCACACAGGGCTATGTGGGTTTGGATTTTTTTCTCCCTAAATAATAAAAAAAATCCTTTAAAAGCTGAATTTTGTGTTTACTTGTGTTATCTTTGACCAATATTAAAACGTGTTTGATGATCAGAAACATTTTGTGTGTCAAACATGCAAACAAATAAAAAGTCAGGAGTCAAATAGTTTTTCACACCACTGTGATATATATGTGGTATATATATATATATATATATATACATAACTAGGTTGCTAGGTTGTCGGGGGCTGTCATGCCCCTGGTAGGGTCACCCATGACAAACAGGTCCTAGGGGAGGGACCAGATAAAGAGTGGCTCAATAGACCCTAATGATGAATAACACAATTGGACTTCGTTTTTCCTCGCCCGGACGCGGGTCACCGGGGGTCCCCCTTTGGAGCCAGGCCTGGAGGTGGGGCACGATGGTGAGCGTCTGGTGGCCGGGCCTGCAACCATGGGCACAGCTCGAAATGATAACGTGGGTCCCCCCTCCCATGGGCTCACCACTCGTAGAAGGCGCCAAAAGGGTGCTAGGTTAGCTGGGGCGGAGGCTCTGGCGGGCCAATCCTCAGCTACAGAAGATAGTTGTCGGTACGTGGATGTCACCTCTCTGGTGGGGAAGGAGCCTGATCTGTTGCGTGAGATAGAGAAATTCCGGCTAGATATAGTCGGACTCACCTCAACGCACAGCAAGGGCTCTGGAACCAGTCCTCTCGAGAGGTGCTGGACTTAATTCCACTATGGTGTTGCCAGCTATGAGAGGCGACGGGCAAGGGTGGCATTTCTTGTTGCCCCCCGGCTCCAAGCCTGCACGTTGTAGTTTAATCCAATAAACGAGAGGGTAGTTTCCCCCTGCCTTTGGGTGGGGGTACGGGTCCTGACTGTTGTTTGTGCTTATGCGCCAAACAGCAGTTCAGAATACCAGCCCTTTTTGGAGTCTTTAGAGGAAGTACTACAAAGTGCTCCCTCGGGGGATTCCCTTGTCCTGCTGGGTGACTTCAACGCTCATGTTGACTGCGACAGTGAGACCTGAAAATGTGTGATTGGGAGGAACGGCCCCCCTCATCTTAACCCGAGCGGTGTTTTGTTATTAGACTTCTGTGCTTGTCACAGATTGTCTATAACGGACACCATGTTCAAGCATAAAGGTGTCCACAGTGCACTTGGCACCAGGACACCCTGGCTGCAGTTTGATGATTGACTTTGTGGTTGTGTCGTTGGACTTGCGGCCACATGTTTTGGAGGCGGAGCTGTCAACCGATTACCACCTGGTGGTGAGTTATTTCCGATGGTGGGGGAAGATGCCGGTCAGACCTGGCAGACCCAATTGAATTGTGAGGGTCTGCTGGGAACGTCTGGCAGAGTCCGCTGTCGGAAGGAGTTTCAACTCCCACCTCCGGGAGAGCTTTAAACATGTTCCGAGGAAGGCAGCGGACATTGAGTCCGAGTGGGCGATGTTTCGTGCTTCCATTGTCGATGCGGCTGATCGGAACTGTGACTGTAAGGTCGTCGGTGCCTGTTGTGGCGGTAATCCCAGAACCCGTTGGTGGACACCAGCGGTGAGGAATGCCATCATGCTGAAGAAAGAGTCCTTAACAGGCCGTTTTGGCCCATGGGACTCTGGAGGCAGCTGACAGGTACCGGCAGGCCAAGCGGTCTGCGGCTCTGGCAGTCACTGAGGCAAAACCTCGGACATGGGAGGAGTTGGAAGAGGCCATGGAAAAGGACTTTTGGATGGCATCAAAGCAATTCTGGACCACCATCCGCCATCTCAGGAGGGGGAAGCAGTGCACATTCAACACCGTGTATGGTGGGGACGGTGTGCTGCTGACCGCGACTCGAGATGTTGTGGACCGGTGGAGGGAATACTTTGAAGACCTCCTTAATCCCGCCGACACGTCTTCCAACATGGAAGCAGTGCCCGGGGACTCTGAGGCGGGTTCTCCTATCTCTGGGGCTGAGGTTACCAAGGTGGTAAAAAAAAAACTCCTTAGTGGCAAGGCCTCGGGGGTGGATGAGATCCGCCCGGAGTTCCTTAAGGCCCTTGATGCTGTGGGCGTGTCTTGGTTGACACGACTCTGCAGCATCGCGTGGACATCGGGGTCGGTGCCCCTGAACTGGCAGACCGGGGTAACTGTCCTGCTTTTTAAGAAGGGGGACCGCAGGGTGTGTTCCAACTATTGTGGGATCACACTCCTCAGCCTTCCCGGTAAGGTCTATTCAAGGGTTCTGGAGAGGAGTATCCGCCATATAGTCGAATCTTGGATTCAGGAGGAGCAGTGTGGTTTTTGTCCTGGTCGTGGAACTGTGGACCAACTCTATACTCTCGGCAGGGTCCTTGAGGGTGCATTGGAGTTTGCCCAACCAGTTTACATTTGTTTTGTGGACTAGGAGAAACATTCGACCGTGTTCCTAGGGGAATACTGTGGGGAGTGCTCCGGTAATATGGGGTATCGGACCACCTAATCCAGGCGGTTCGTTCCCTGTATGACCGGTGTCAGAGTTTGGTTCGCTTTGCCGACAATAAGTCAGACTCGTTTCCAGTTAGGGTTGGACTCCGCCAGGGCTGCCCTTTGTCACCGATTCTGTTCTTTACTTTCAAGGACAGAATTTCTAGGCGCAGCCAGGGCGTTTAGGGGTTTCAGTTTGGTGGCCGCAAGATTCGGTCTCTGCTTTTTGCTAATTATGTGGTTGGCTTTATCGTGCCGTGACCTTCAACTCTTACTGGATCGGTTCGCAGCTGAGTGTGAAGCTGCTGGGATGAGAATCAGCACCTCCAAATCCGAGTCCATGGTTCTCGCCCGGAAAAGGGTGGAGTGCCATCTCTGGGTCGGGATGGGATGAGGTCCTGCCTCAAGTGGAAAAGTTTAAGTACCTCGGGGTCTTGTTCACGAGTGAGGGAAGGAGGGAACGCGAGATGGACAGGCGGATTGGTGCTGTGTCTGCGGTGATGCGTGCTCTGCACCGGTCTGTCGTGGTGAAGAGAGAGCTGAGCCGAAAGGCAAAGCTTTCAATTTACCGGTCGATCTACGTTCCTACGCTCACCTATGGTCATGAGCTTTGGGTATTGACCGAAAGGACAAGATCGCGGGTACAAGCGGCCGAAATGAGTTTTCTCCGCAGGGTGGCTGGGGTGTCCCTTAAAGGTAGGGTGAAAAGCACTGTCATTCGGGAGAGGCTCGGAGTAGAACCGCTGCTTCTCCGCATTGAGAGGAGCCAGATGAGGTAACTCGGGCATCTGGTTAGGATGCCTTCCGGACGCCTCTCTGGGGAGGTGTTCAGGGCAGGTCCAACCGCTAGGCGGCATTCACAACCGGCATTCACAATATCTTTGTGTCTTCTTTTCCTTACCGCTTATCCATCTTGTGTTCTGTCAGATTGCGCCAAAGTGAGCGCATGCGTAAAATAAAGCAGCTGTAAACCGACTTGTTAAAACACAGTCATATTTATATTTGGGATATTTGAAAAATATATCAAAGAGTTAAACCAAAAACAAGTCATTTCAAGTCAAATTGCTCTAGTCCGAGTTAAGTCTAAAGTCAAGAACATAAAGTCAAAGTCAAGACGTGTCTTTTTGGAACATTTGTCAAGCAAGTCACAAGTCCAAAAAATTGCGACTCGGGTCTGACTCGAGTCTCCCATCTCCGTTAACTAGCTGTTTTACATACACCGTTCAGCGCTGTTTGGAAAAAACATTAAATATTAATATTACTGATTGTTAATTAAAAGTTTTAAAAAATCTTTCTGTGTACTAAATATCCCATGTCACGATGTGGACACCTGCTGCTAACAAATTTGTATATGTACAAATCTTTTTTTCTCTTTAAATTTAGTGGGTGTGATATACTGTATTTCGATGTGTTTTAAACCTGAAATTACGGAGTCAAAAGGTTCAAGAAGTCTTTATTGTCCCCGTGGGGCAAATCTCTTTGCAGCCAGCAGTAACAACATATAGCACGGAAGACAATAAACAGAACAACCAGATAATCAGTCACTCATTTAGAAGACCTATGGCAGCAGGGACAAAATAATGTTTTCTTAGCAGGATGTACCTGCGGCCTGACGGAAGCAATACAAACTCACCAACCAAGGGTGACGCTGGTCAGGGAGCAGTGAGCGGGCCTTACATAGGGATCTGAGTTTGTAGAGACGTCTCCATTTAAGCATTCCTCTCCTCTTACTTGCTTTTAGGGCACCAACAACAACCAGACGGGTATTTTCCCAGAATCCTTTGTGAAGATCATCAGGCCGCTCCCAGAAAGTGAATCTGAGGGAGAAGGTGAAGGCTACACCTACAGCTGTCTGCGATGCTACCTGCTCACCCCCAACGGAGTCGACACCAAGTGTGTATATGTGTGTGAGCAATATATTAGGTACACCTGAACATGGAGGCCAACTGAGGTTCACAAGGGTATAGTACCGCAGTGTGTTGTGGGGGGTTGTCTGGTGTTGTGTGTTGTGCAGATAGAGGCGGTAGTAAGTACAGGAACACTTGTAGGAATTAGTTGGACCAACTGCCAAGACTTGATCAACCTCCATTTCTGCAGAACAGCTTTAAATTGTTGACCCACTTTGTGGTACCTGAAACAGGCCATATTGTATAAATCTGAAGGATACATTATTTGTCAGTTTTGGGTAACCTAACATTTTTTTGACGTCTGACACTTCACCACTCGTCATGTACCCCCATCACAATTTGTGTACCCCAATTTGGGAACATAGGTTGTACACATCATATTCGTGTTGAGAAGTTATAAAGAAATTATAAATAAAAGAGGAAGTAGGTTCCTCTTTGGTGAATGTTTAGGCTTTGCTAAATCTTGGCCATTAATTGCTTTCTCCAGCGCTGACATTATAATGGTGGTGTCTAGATCATACTAGACAAATCATACAGTATTTATCCAAATCAAAATTCCTATCTGATGATATTTATGCAGTTTTTCTTTGTACATTGCTTTGGCCTTTACAAAATGGGTCATTTAAGTTAAAAAATCAGAAATGTGTCTCTTGAACCCCACAGGTTGGATGAGTGGGTAGCATGTTGGCCTCACAGTCAGGAGGTTCAGAGTTCCAACTTCCGTTGGGCATCTCTGCATGAGTTTGCATGTTCTACCCGTGCGTGTGTGGGTTTTCTCCGGGTACTCCGGTTTCCTCCCACATTTCAAAAACATGCATGTTAGGTTAATTGGCAACTCTAAATTGTCCATTAGAGTGTGCAGAGTGTGATGTCTGCCCTGCGATTGACTGGTGACCAGTCCAGGGTGTACCCCGCCTCCCGCCTAAAGTCAGCTGGGATAGGCTCCAGCATACCCGCAACCCTAATGAGGATAATTGGTATAGAAAATGAAAGAATGAATGAATGAAAATGCATGGATGGGTGTTTCCTGAACCATGTGCCGTCTTATCTTATCATGCTTTGACTTTTCTGGCTTAACTCTAACACGGTTTTTCAAACTACTTTAAATAACTTTTGCTAAATCAAAACATGCAAATCGAACAATCAGTCAAGAAAATTGATTCGCTGAGGCGAATCCCGAAAAGATAAGCATGGATAAGCAGAAAGGAAAAGAAGAATAAATCATTGGGTCATATGGATTAAACTTGAGCTTCACTTTTGTCCTCCTGTAATCATCGTGATTTAAGCCTGCATATTTACTTGATACCAAACCCAAAGGGGAAGTTTAACAAACATGATAAACCCTCAACATATAACTAATTACAGTACATATACAAGTCTTTAACATACAAAATACACAAAACCAGCATGTATTTTATTTGTGTATTTATTTATTACAATTAATGCAGGCGGCTAGTTGAATTTAACTCTGGGTATTAAAATACAAAAATAAATAAATGCATAGTTTGTTAAATCTCTAATTCAATTGCTTAAAACAACAACGAATCAATAAATAAAATATAAGAATATACTTTGAGTACGACGCGTTAACGGAACTTTAACAGCACACATTTTTTTGCGATTAACGTGCCCGTGTCCTGTTTGGCGGCAGATTTGTGGGAAGCTAAAAGCGTGAGCAAATACTGAGCAGAAAGGGGCAAAGAAAAGGGTATTTTGAATGGCAAGATTAGCTTGAAGACCCTGACAGATGGATGGTTCTCTCAACAAGACCAGAGTTATTTGTGTTGCTGTGACTTCAGTTGTCACAAAGTACATTACCTCTGGTAGAACAGGGACGTTACTGCCGCACTGTAGGTATTGTTTTGTCATTTATACAGTGGTAATTTGGCATAATGTTTATATTTAACTGAAATTGCTTGGTTTGAAATTGGTTTGTTGGTTAGATTGCACAGGTGTACCTAATGTTGTGCCTTCTTTCCCTTGATGATTGAATCATGTGTGTTGTGTGCAGAGACGTGTGTGTTCAAGAGGACCTCACCATCCAGCCAACCCACAAAGACCTAATGTCTCGAATGAGGTGGGTGTCAATCACTGTCTTGATGTCTGTTAGAAAAAGGTTTCCTAAACGAAAGAAGGTACGCAGGGATGGGAACATGATTCAAATTTTGGGTGCAAACCAGGAATAATTGCAAGTTTTGTAGTACATGGCGCATTCAAGTGACGAGAGCTTAAATGCGGTTCCATTACTATTCCACAAATTGCCATACATAATTCAGTTACATTTGTGCAGACCAGTCGAAAAGTAGCTGGCCTATAAGACATCTAATGTATGAAATCTTATGTTTTGAAATTTGTTTAAAAATTTTCGAGTGTTATTGCATTTTCACTGTTTGCAGCATTAACTGCGTACTTCCATAACAGCACATAGCTATCTGACTGGGTAGCTTTATTTTAGGATGTGGAAATAAAATGTATTATACTGTATGTGTATGCATTTGTGCACAAAACATGTTTTTCTTGCATGTCTTACTCTTTTTCTGTTACAACACATAACTTATACATTATTTTTTTCATTGGTTGCCCACTGAAAACTAAAAAAATTTTTTAATATTAAGTATTCTTATATTTATAATATATGATATTTCAGTGTAAGATGGTTGCTTTAATCATTTTAATAATTAATATATTACGTACAGTGGTATGCAAAATTTTGGGCCCCCCCTGATCATTTTCAAGATATTCCTTCTTCCTTCTTCTTCTCATTAGTTGTTTTGATCAGCAATTTCAGTTAAATATATCATTTAGCAGACAAACAGTGATATTTGAGAGGTGAAATGAAGTTTTGATGGTTTTACAGAAAGTGTGCAATAATTATTTAGACACAATTAGGCAGGTGCATAAATTTGGGCACACTTGTTGTTTTATTGATTTGAAAACCTTTAGCACTAATTATTGGAACACAACATTTGTTTGCTCAAGAAAGGGTATTTAAGGTGGCCAATAGTGTGTGTTTTTTGTAATACCTTTGAAATTTACAACTGTTGTCGAGGCTGGAAAAACTTAAAAATGTAAAAATATGCATAGACGTCTATTAATTCTCCATCGCACTGCAACACACATCACCTAAAGCTCGTGAACATCATCAAATGAGCCCCTCGGGGGCCTTCTACACCCTCTGACCCTCACCTAACCCCTCATCATTTACCCCAACATGACCACACGCGTGCACCTGCACTGTGTATCTGTTTCTAGCTCGTTAGCGGCTCATTTTAGACAACATGCAGCGTGCTAACATGATTAGCCAGACCCACCATCATCACTTTGTGACTTCCCTTCTTGTATTTTCTGTATGTGTATCGATTGTAGCCTGGGTTGGATTATGTTGAACAAGGTACCTTTTTCAAGACTGCAAACATGCCTGAGTTTGGTGCAAATGATTTTAAAGTGATTGATGTTATAACTAACTTGTTTTCCACAACAAACAACATTGGATGTTTGGTAGAGCAAAACAAGTGTATTCACAACAAATTAGAAAAATAAATATTCTACAAATTATGAAATAAATACAGCATGGAAAATAACGTCAAAAATACAAAAATCAGGTTTTTAAAATTTTTATTAATTTTTTTTTTTTTTTATTAAAATTTTTTTTTTAATTATTAAAAAATATCCAAAATAAATCAAATATTGAATAATTGTAATATAATAAATATGATTGTAATATTTATTTGTGAAATAAGAGCAGCAAGCACAAAAATAAAAGCAATATTAATACAATACAATATTGTGCGTTAATTAGTCTTAAATATTGATGTAAATGAGCTCACAATACAATTAGCAGTCAGTATACAATATTTTACTTTACTGCGTGTGCAGCTTTTGGTGTATAACATTTTCATCCAAGCATTCAAAATTAAGCAAAGTGCAAACTTTGCATTCACGCGTGTGTGTGTCTCACTCAGGGACGTCTTCAAGGTGGATGACATTGCGCTAAATTACCGCGACCCTGAGGGCGACCTGATCCGCATCCTGGACGATGAGGACGTGCAGCTGATGATCGAGGAGAGCAGAGGTCAGCCGGTGGCGGTCCAGAGGCCTGTCAATCAGTTTCAGTGGGAACTTCACGTGACTTTGGCCTCAGACCTTTCTGTTTACAATGTGGAGGGATAAGCTTGACAGGGGTGCTTCATTTTAGTCAAAGTCTGGATTGTTGAAACCAACACAGACGGAGGGGTACCCTAATTACAGTGTAATTAATTTTAATAATTGCATAAAAATGTTGTGTACCATACAGATATTCACGCAAAAATTCCCCCCAAGGCTAACTAGATGTTTGTGGATTTAATGCTTGTAAAGCTTGAAGCAATATCAGCATAATGCCTTTCACTGACTTAATTCCTGCCTAAAGCAGCCTTACACGTTTCAAACAAAGTTAGCATTTGCTGCTGCTGGATGGACTGTCACGAGACTCTTTGTGTATGTTAGTGTGCTAAAACAATGTGCATAGAAAAATCACTGGGTTGAAGCTTCTGTCATTGCTGGCTTTGGCCTTTTATTGTAACCAGATTTAGCTGCGAGCCTCAGGCTACGCTGCCTTTTTGGCAGAAAAAAAAAATTTTTTTTTTTTTTTTTTTTTTTTAATTAATTTTTTAATTTTTGTTTTTTTTTTTTTTCCTATTTTTTAAATTAATACAGCCCTTTAAGTGCCAAAGTCTCATCATTGCTCAGTTTCTCTAATATGATGCCTCACACCAGCAGATGGCAGACATCTGCATCTTCAATCTGACCATTTGCAATTCTGAACATTTGTGGGCGTGTTTCTTTGCAAAATGTAGGAGTTTATAGACTTTAAACCCCCGTGCGCATCCGACGGCAAGTCCGTTTGCCATAACAGTGTTGTCAAAACGCTGCTAATGGCGAGGGGGGCAATGCATATGTAACAGATGCCAGCCAGTGCGGCTGTGCAAGTGTACGTTGGTAAAGCTTGCTGCGCTGAACATGCGGCTGACAGTGCAGGCTTTTGGCCGAATGGTCGGCACTGTGCACACACCTACCAGAGTGACTCATTTGACTATGTTATTGTTATTGTACAGGAGACAGTCATGCTAAAATTAAAACAAAAGCACACGGTGTCGCTCTGCTTGTATGACAATGTATACCTTCAAATGAATAAAATAACAGAGTTTATGACACAATACAATTTGACCCGGGGTTCTTTCTATTTCCATTATTATGGAATTCAAACTTGAAAGTCAACAAGAATCACAGGATGGCTTTAGTTCCACTTCAGAGGTTGTTCAATTTATAACTTTTCTAATGTTTTTTTTAAGAAATCCATTTTTACTTGGGAATAAACTTTCTCTGTGTTGCAGATCATATTTGAAGTGAGTCAACAAGAGTCCCTGGGCACACATAGGCGTAAATGGATGCCTTTTTCACGTGTTAATGGGGTTTTGGGGCGGTGATGTGAGTGTGCCACGCACTTGTGGGTGCGCCGTTGCTGTCGCTGTGATCAGCGCGTGTGCGGAAAGATAGTGAAAATTGCTTGGATATTCAGGAGGCATGAACACATTGGCAAGCCAGACGGCACGGCAAAGATAAGGTAGTTTGCATGACGCGCTGCCTTGTGTGTTCACACGCTTGGATACTTGGAGGGTTGTCTTCTTCACACGCTTTAAAAAAGGAGTCAGGCGACTGCATATTTGTCTACCGTGGCATTTCTTTTTGGAAATTTTTTAAACATTCAACAGCAGTTCAACATCATGATTAGAAAATATTTTATTCCAGAAATGTATACATGCAAACCAAAAGTTGGTGTCAAGAGTTTTTTTCCCCCGGTCAATCAGACACAAACAGCAAAAAGTATCTCCCTCGTCGTCCCTTGTTACATCGCGGTTCGAACATCTCTTACTTATGCCCATCACAGGTTTTCAAACCTGAATTAACTGTGCTGTTGAGGATTATTAGTCAAAAATATGCATGTTTAAGTAAACTGTAAATACATTTTGCCCAAATGAAACACTTTCAAGCATACAAATACAAAAACAGTTGAAGTCATAGACTCCGAGCGATGCTCAGCGTCTGATGGGCACTGTACATCTGTACACTAATAATATTAGCATTTACAATAAATCTTCAGTATGGAATGTATACACGCATTTATGCCGCAATGTCACTTTCACGCTCGTTCTCTACATCCTTGAATCCAATGAGGTCTAATTAAGCTCTTAATGAATGTCATTATGGCCAAAGTCATGTCAGCTTGTGACCAAATACCACCTGCAATGAAACGTGCCTCCGATGCTCAAGTACCTTATAGTGCAACAATGATTAGTAGAAGAAGGTTCATGGTGTTGTTTTTGTTGAATGGGACATGTAATTATCAGTAGTTGTGCTGGCTAAGATTTTAGTGTACAAAACATGAAGACAGCTAACAATGGCTGCAGAAGAAAGGTAAGTCACGCCTCAAGCCTTTCACTTTTTAATGTTTAACTGCCACGTTTAGCATTTTGAAGTAACAAATCACACCAAAGTTTGGGAGAAAAATGACTAATTATGCAACCTCCAGCATGTTCAACTGCTATTATTGTGCCTTAGAAGTAATTGTTATTTCTCACCTGGTAGTGTTTTTGTTACTTTTTTTTCTCGTTTCAATTCATTTACAAAAATATCATCATTAAAACAACAAATTCATAGAAATACGAAGTTTTGGGTTTCTTTTGTCATTTTGACTTACAGAATGGGCTTTCTTTGCACTTCCTGGGGGGGGAAATGGTCTCGCACAGTTACAGCTCCCCCTGGGCTTTCGCGTACGCTTGTCTAATTGTCAACATGGTTAATTAGATTAGGATGAATTTAGGTAAATAAATTATTCATTCATCCATCCATTTTCTATACCGCTTATCCTCATTAGGGTCGCGGGCATGCTGGAGCCTATCCCAGCTAGCTTTGGCCGAGAGAATTGGTACACCCTGGACTGGTCGCCAGTCAATCGCAGGGCACATATAGACAAACAAAAATTCACACTCTAATGGACAATTTAGATTCACCAATTAACCTAACATGCATGTTTTAGGAACGTGGGAGGAAACCGGAGTACCCCGGAGAAAACCCACGCACGCACGGGGAGAACATGCAAACTCCACACAGAGATGCCCAACGGAGATTCGAACCCTGAACCTCCTGACTGTGAGGCCAACGTGCTACCCAGTCAGCCACCGTGCAGCAGTAAATAAATTAGAATTACAAAAACTACAAAACTTCTGGTTCACACGCATGTTCTACCGCTTTGTCCCACATTCCAAAAACTTGCATGTTAGGTTAATTGGCAACTCAAAATTTTGAGTATGAATGTGAGTGTGAATGGTTGTTTGCCTATATGTGCCCTGCGATTGACTGCCGACCAGTCCAGGATGTGCTTGGCTCCCACTCAAGGTCAACTGGGATGGCTCCAGCATTACCCAATAACCCTATAATGAATAGATGAACAAAATCCTTTGAAGGGCTCATATAGTGCTTATTAACTAGTTTGTTAATGCTCTGTAAAGACGTAATACATGTCTATCAGTTATTAAATACATTTGAATTGTACTCAGTCATTTTTTACAGTTATTACTTAAAGTGCTTATAACAGCGTTGTTAACATACTTATAAACCATTTACTAAATTGGAGTGCATTTATTGGAAAATAACCCATTACATTTTAGTGAGAATCTGGATAAAGGTGCAGATTCAGTCACTGATTGGGTTACTTGTTACTGTTTTGGGTCTTCTGTTGCTCATCCTCCATTAGCCAGGTGTCCAGTAACTGCCATCCATCCATCCATTTTCTATGCCGCTTATCCTCACTAGGGACGAAGGGTATGCTAGAGCCTATCCCAGCAGACTTTGGGCGGGTGCCAGGGTCTGGACTGGTTACCAGTTAATTGCAGGGCAGACAAACAACCGTCGGCAATTATTCTAACATGCTGTACATGTTTTTGGATTGTGGGAGGAATCCGGAGTACCTGACTGTGTGGCCCGTCCATATAATAAATATTATATTAATAAATATGGTGTGACATTCTTTTTTTTTAAGCGTATTTATTACACCAGTAGATCGCTGTAGAGCGACAGCACCCAAAACATAAAACTGATCAACACGTAACTGGAGACATTTCTCTTGCCTTCACATCCTCCTCTTTTCCGCCCCGATCCTCCTTTAACCTCCCCGCCTTCTCCCTCCCACTTTTCCCTTGCTCTTTTGGCAATGCTCGCGTTATGAATCCACCCTCGCAACCTCGCAACTACTGTGCAGTAACAGCAGGGCCTTGAAAGTGGCTTTGTGGTATGTTAGTGAAGATTCCTTTCCTAAACCGCATCATGCCCTCATTCAAAATGGCTGAGGAAGAATTACATGTGTGATTAAAAAAAATGTTTTGTGGAACAGGTCAGTAAGGTGAAATAATTCATCTTTCAGCCTTTAAAAAAAAAATTAGAAGCAAAGAAAATACTTCCTAACCTTTTGCAGCGTTGAGAAGAGAACAGCAGCCTTTGAATTAACCTAAATATTAATAATATATTCACAGTAATAATATAAAGTTAGGGTATTGGGCATTCATATAAAAATGTAATTAATGAAACCAGCAAATCAAAATAAAAAAACTTGAATGAGAAAAACTGGAATAAAAACATAAAAAAAGCATAAAAAACACAGTATATAACAATGGTGACTATTTTTACCTGTGGAAAACGCATTTTTGTATGTAATGCCAGTAAGTTGTATTAATTATAGTTCATAAAATGACTTTTCTTAATTTAAGTTGCATTGTTACCAAATGTAAGGTATGAATGGACAATTTAATTATTTCACCATTTAATTTCATGTTTTCATTATCTTTTTCATTTGTTCATATTTATTCTAATTCTAAAAGGCACACAAAAACATCTTCATAAAATATCATTTCCTTCAGTATTATCCAGTAAATCATTTTAAATTTGTACTTTTTTTGTTTTGATTTACTATTTATTTTCCAGATTGGGCTTCTGGTGCAATTTTTAAATGAGCCAAAAGGGGGCGTTGTTTCACCACTTTTCAGATGACATCATTACATTGAACCCGAAATACAATCCAAATAAAAATAAACATAGCGGCTGCTTGTCTTGAGAATACTCGTTACTCTAGTTAGTTGTTTATTTAAATGAATAAAAAACAGTATAAGATTGTATAGAAATCGTGACACTTAAGCTTTTATACAGCACTCACTTTCATTTCCTTGTCTTTACCACAAAGAGGCGCTGTTGGCCTGCGACACGCAATTTGCAGGTCATCAATCAGCCAAAGCTAACTTTATTAGCAGGGTAACAAAAATATTAGCAACCCCTCAGTATAACTTTAGCAGTTGTTAAAATGTGAGTTGCAAAAATCATACACGCAAAAAGGCCGCCAGACAGTCAGCTCTACAGATGTCAGTGTGAAGATACACTCTGGACTCTGTTATGGTTACTCTCACACTTTGCCTAAATCTTTTGACAGGATAAAAAAAAAAGATTAAAAATCACTTGACTCGCTTGGCTTATCGTAAACTGCTTTTATACGTTATTGTTATGATTGTGTGTAGAGATTACAATGACTTCACTGAGGGCTTTTGTCAAAAACAGCTTAAGGATAAGCAACAGGCAAATGACTGGCATGTAACATGTAGTGTCGCTGGTCAGCCTGGTGATCTTCTTTGAGGTTCAAAGGTCAATTTGGGATGGGCTTCTGTGAAGTGAACAGTTTTAAGCCTCAACACAAAGCTTTAACTTTGGGTGTGATTTACTGGAAGCTGGGGCACGGGTTTACTTTGAGAGATTGTTATTTCCCAAATGGGAACACTTGTGTTCTGTTTAACAACATAAGCTTTTAACTTTAATGATCATTTGGAGTGCATGAGAAAGTGGGAAAAAAAACTTAGCTCTAACACATCAGCAACAGAACCGATGCAGGAGCAGGAGCTTCTCTGTGACTTGCCCCTGCAAATTGCTGAGTCTACATTTTTTTTCATTATCACAGTTGCAATTATGACTTTTTATTTATTACCTTATTTATTGAACTTTTTTCAACAAGCAAAAGATAAAATAATAATCCTACATTTTTTGAATCGGTCTTTGATATTTTGTTGAACTTGTTGAAAACATGTTTAGTACTTTATTCCAAGTGCTCTGACCATTTTTGTGGACTTTTTTGCTCAAATGCCAAAAATCTCACAATATTAAAGAATCCTTTAAAGGGCATAAAAAGAGGTTTTTTTTATTGCCATTTTCTTTTTCAGTATGATATCTAAGCCCATTCAAATCATTCTCTGAAATTGTGGTTGTCATAGCAAGCCTGTATATAAAGTTACGTACGTTTAAAAAATTCAGAAATGTCAATTCCCGCCCACAGGAATTTGAGGTAATTACTTAGTTGGCCGCTAGGGGGCGAGCTGATGACGTCATATCTGCTACAAGTCAGAATCAGTCCAGGTAGTCAACATGGAGTGGAGTGATGAAGGAAGCTGACAATTTGGAGGATATATTTGTCCATAGCAAGTCGCATTTGGAGGTTCCAGCTTATATGTTTGAAGCAGTCATACACCAGGAACACGAGGATGAAGACGTTTCCAGTGATGATGTTGAGAAGGAAGAAATAGAGGAGGAAACAATGACTGGCAAGTTGCCATCTTTTTTGTTTACATATGCATACGCTACATGCACATCATTCAGTAAGGTGTCCTAGCTTAGCATCTATAAGCTATTGGTACCTTTTATGCAGTTTGGAGCTGCACAATAAACCATTTTTTCTCAAAATCAAATAAAACCACGTGAAAATAAAGTTCCAAGCAGAATAAAAGCACGCTGAGATTGTGTGCCCTGTATGGTACGCATTCGTCTGTGGCAGATCTGACGTCACGCATCGGAAATTGTCGAGCGATCCCGATCATTCCGAGTGCGTCGGACAATACAAGTGTGTTTCTTTTCATCAAAACTGCTCAGTAAAAACAGGATAAAGGGCCGTAAAAACCAAAAACCAATTTTTAATTGTTCATTGACAATAAAACTCTTAAAATCTACATTAGATACATTTAGAAAAAAAATCACCTTTTTAGCAAAATTACCAAAATTCTTGGATCCAGATGGTGATCCCAATTTTCCCCATAACTGAATCAGTTCTTCCATATCCTATTTCCGACAATTCCTGAAAATATGATCCAAGTCCCTTCAGAGCTTTTCAAGTTCTTTTCAACACAAACAGATAAATGCTGTCAAAAACTTGCACTTGCGCTTGACGGCGGTAATACATTTTCAAATATCTTTTTTTTTTAATTTAAAATATCACAATTAACACAATAAAATCAAAATGTCAATATTTTTGTTATAAAAATCTGTCCTGTATTAACAGTATAAATTGAGAGTCCAGGGTTATGATAGCAGAGGTGTATCTACCTTGCAGGACTTAAATCTGTTTGACCAAAAGAAAGGAGAGGTGAGCTATTTGTGTTTTATGTGACTACCAACATTGAAACTGCACTTTATTTCATCTCCACATAAAACAAAACTTTTTTTTTGCAGCGCCCCCTTTTGGAGATAAAATGGTAACAAGAGAACAGGACTGTTAAATGACACTTTTTAAAAAGTAAGTTAGCAAGTACCACATGACCGTGACATCTACTTGTAGCTTGCCCGTGAAACAGGCCTAGAGAGGCAGTGAGAGCCGGGCAAAATGTGTAAACAAAGACGCCAGAAAGTTGAATGAGAATAAAACGTGAGTGGTCACACATGCTGACACAGATAGGTTTAGCCTGTGACTAGCTGTGATTGCATTCATTCATTCATTTTCTCTACCGCTTATCCTCATTAGGATCGCGAGTATGCTGGAGCCTATCCCAGCTGACTTTGGGCGAGAGGCGGGGTACAACCTGGACTGGCGCAGTGAAACATTTTTATTATATTTAAAATGTTAAAACTAATGGTGGTCAATATGTGCGTAAATAATAATCTTTACTGTATTTATATAGCATATATACAGCATGCTTTCATACAATATATTACTAAACAACTCATTTTTAAGTTATTTTGTCGTGGCTTTGGACCACAGTCAATTAAATGTAGTGGAAACCCAAAACTCTTTAACATGACATAATATTAAGTAATGTGACGTGGGATAACATTTGATGTAATATTTTTTATCTTCTTTTTTTCCTTTCGGCTTATCCCTTTTGGGGTCACCACATCGAATCAACTGCCTCCATCTAAATCTGTCTTCTGTATCCTCTTCTCTTGCGCCAACTACCTTCATGTCCTCTTTCACTACATCCATAAACCTCCTCTTTGGTCTTCCTCTAGGCCTCCTGCCTGGCAATTCAAAACTCAGTATCCTTCTACCAATATATTCACTATCTTTCCTCTGGACATGTCCGAACCATCTCAGTCTGGCCTCTCTGGCTTTATCTCCAAAACCTCTAACATGTGCTGTCCCTCTGATGTGCTCATTCCTGATTCCTCATTCTTTATCTCTTCTCCCTGTAACCTCACTCTTCCACTTGAGTCCCTCTCATTTACACACATGTACTCCGTCTTGCTGCGGCTGACCTTCATTCCTCTCCTTTCCAGGGCAAACCTCCACCCCTCAAGCTTCTCCTCCACCTGTTCCCTGCTCTCATTACATATCACAATGTCATCTGCAAACATCATAGTCCATGGA